>CAUYRT010065041.1:0-17093 GCA_963574885.1 Lepilemur ruficaudatus | reverse complement strand
CTGCCTCAGCCTCCCGAGTAGCTGGGACTACAGGCATGCGCCACCATGCCCGGCTAATTTTTTTACATATATATTTTTTAGTTGGCCAATTAATTTCTTTCTATTTTTATAGTAGAGACGGGGTCTCGCTCTTGCTCAGGCTGGTCTTGAACTCCTGATCTTGAGCTATCCACCCGCCTCGGCCTCCCAGAGTGCTAGGATTACACCGCGCCCGGCCGCATCTTTAATTGTGAGTTTCCTCTCTACGTCTGGCACCTGGGGATTTTCTTCCGTTGTTTTCTTTGTGAGCTATGTAATCTTTGCACAATTCTTTGCACTGTTACATCTCACCCAGAATTCCCATGTGTTTAGAGCAGGGCTGGAGTGCCTTCCGTACCGCTTAGGTCACCGTATTGGCCAGCCTATATTACTTCTCTAATGAGGAAAAAATACCAAAAGCTTTAAAATGTGTTTAAAGAAATGTTATATTTTAAGTAACCTTTTTTTCTCCCTGCTTCTCAGTGCTGAATTTGAAGAACCACATAATTATGAAGCAACAATTTCATATCTGAGACACTCTGGCAACTCCATTAACCTGTGCACTGCAGAAGAAATTGCTGATTGTAAGTGTGCTAAGCCAATTAATATCGTAGCCCTGTGTGGAATGAAAATGTGTCAAAAATGGTATTTTCCCTCTAGCTAACTATAAGTTTAAAAATTCACAGCCATTCTGCTCTAGCATCTCATTTTTTTTCTCTGTCTGGTCTCCTAAAAACATAAATAAATCCAGCTGGGCATCCGTGCTATCTCATGACTCCTGCTGCCTTCTCTACCTCTTCTTTTCTTTCCTTCACCAATCGACTTAGCTGCTTTGCCTTTTGTAGATACGTGGGAGGGAAAATCAAGATATAGCGATTAATTTTTCTTCCTTCTCCTCTTGTACAAACTTCATCTCTCTTCTCGTGGTTTCTTTCTTGAAGTCCCCCGGTTACTCCGTGTGTGGAGAGGGAGATAACAGACCATGAGAATTAGGCCCTGTGTTCAGTCTGAATAGGGGCAGGGGCTTTATTTAATAGATCTGACCACTGGCTCAGAGCTAAGTCTTCCTGCCTCTGGTATTGCTGACAATGCTCAGACCTTTTTGTGAAAAAAGAGAGCCTCTCAGGTTCTCGGGTAAAAAAATGAAGAAGCAGGGACTCACTGCACATTTCAATGTCTTTGTTCTGCCTATAGAATCAGCCAATTCTCTACAAAAGGAATAAATGTTAGTGCTAAACACTAGTATTTATCGAGCCTATACCATGGGCCACAGTTCTGTGTTAGGTTGTCTACGCACATCCCTGCTGATAGAGTGGGTTTGCCACCCCACTGTTAGAGACAGGAAACTGAAGATCAGTGAGATTGAGTTGCACAAGGTCATGCAAGTAATATGCAGAAGAACTATAATGTGAAACAGGCTCAGCCTGCCTCTAAAATCCATGCTCTTTCCCCAATTTTATGCTGCTTCTCATTCTAGGAAGATTGGCTTCTCTGGAAGGAGGGTCAAAAAGAGATCATCTGGTCCAACCACTATTACACAGACAACAAGGCCAAAGTTCTGGGAAAGAAAGTCATTTCTTACATAGTTAGGAAGCTCATGAGGTACGAATCAGGACCTGTTGAAATTTCCTTCTCCTCCCTCCCCAAGAAATAAGAGGTTAGAGAGCTATTGAAAAAACTCCCTCTCTCCCAGACTGGGCAAAGTCTCGATTCTCCCATTTGGTTTGTAAAATACTGACAGCAACTCCTGCCCCCGTCTCCCAGAAGGCAAGGCTGCCCTGTACTCAGAGTATCCGGGCCCCACTTTAGAGCAGGGCTTCTGAAGTTCTAACATTCACACAGGTCACCTGGGGATCTTGTGAAAGGTAGATTCTGGTCTGGTGGCTCTGGGGTGTGGTCTGCGATTCTGCATTTCTAAGAAGTTCCCCAGTGATGCCAGTGCTGCTGGTCTACAGACCACACTTTGAAGAGAGAGTCTGCAGGCCCCATTTGGGCCAGATTCCAACTGCATTGCTTTCTACAAGGCTAAGAGGAAGGCCAAGGGGAGGCTCCTGTCAGAGCCTGCACCTTCTCTCTCAGGACCATGTGAGACCCCCAGAATCCAGCCCCATGCAAATGGCTCCCCAAGATTCTGCTTGGGTCCCCTCCCTGAGTCCTGCTTCAGTGTTACACTGCTTACCATTTGAATAACATCAGAGTCTGCTTCTTCATCTATAAAGTGGGTATAATATCTCTTCTGTGGAGCTGTTCTGAGTGTTGGATAAAATCATACGTTTTAAGGCAAGTGGACCTCTCCTTCTGGAAAGATGAAGCATATATACTTTTTCCTGTTTCTCTAGCTAAGTACAACTAAAACCCTTGGACATGATATAAGTAAAACAAACATAAGAAGACCGGAAGACTCTGAAAAGTAAAGAGAAGAAGCTTAGATCAGCTAGGGACGTGGGGACCCAGAGAAGGATAAGGTGGTGAGTTCTCTGGTTTTCTTTCTTGGCTCATATATCCCAAACTTGGTGGTGAAAAAGCTGGCAGCCCCAAAGCACCAATGGGCACAGACAAAAACAGTTTCAACAAATGCCTGCCCTTTCTAGCCAAAGGACCAGGGCAAGGTCAGCCTAGAAAGACAGAAAACCTCTAGCCAGTAACCGGTCTATTTCAGCCAAACATCATAGGAAAAAAAACTGTGGTCCCACCACTGACAGCAGTGCGGAGTGGGGAGCCCAGACACCCTCCCTCATTGAGCTGCAATGATGCACCCCAGCTCCTCCATTGGGGTGGTGTCAGAGAAGGCCAAAGCTCATTAGCTGGGATTTTTGTCCCTGCCAGGTGGTAATAAAACTCCACCTACAGTGTCTGTGAAGACCATATGGGGAAGTTGGACTTCCTCCTACCTCCCTGCAGTAACAAGACACTGTTCCTCCTACTTGTTGGGGTGGTGTCTGAGGAGACCTAGTGGGGAGGACTTTCACAGCACCCAGCAGTAAGAAAGCCACTTGCTTCCTGTGGTGCCAGCAGAAGCCACATGAGGAACAATGACAGGGCCCTCCTACCCTTCCCAGCAAGGGTGTTACCAGCAGAAGCCTAGTGGAGAGCCAGAGCTCCTGCCCCTCTGCCCAGCATGTCGAGGGGTTCTTTCCTCACTTGGGTATTACAGATTGATGGCTTCTTACTCCCCAAAATGTGTATGTTGAAACCTTACTCCCTAATGTGATGGTATCGGGAGGTGGGGTCACTGAGAGGTCATTAGTATTACATGAGGTCATGGGGTAAAGCCCTCACAAATGGGATTAGTGTCTTTGTAAGAGTCCCGAAAAAGACTGCTTTTGCTATTCACCGTATGAGGACACAGTGAGAAGACAGCTGTTTATGGACAAGAAGTGGGCCCGCACCAGATGCTGAATCTGCCGGCACCTTGATCTTATAATATTTCCCACTGTAGGACTGTGAGAGATAAATTTCTGTTGTTTATGGTATTTTGTTATAGCAGCTGAAGCTGGAAAAAAAATAGATGCAAAAATTGAGATGACTAAAGTATTAGAATTTTCTGACCAAGATTTTAAAGTAGCTTTTTATAAAAATACTTCAGTGAGCAATTATGAGCAAGTTTCCATCTTGAAACAGATGGGAAAAAAAGTCCTACCAAAGAAATAGAATGTCTCTGCAAAGAAATAGAAGACGTAAAGAAAAACCAAATGAAAATTTCAGACCTGAAAAATAAAAGCCAGGCAAGGTGGCTCACGCCTGTAATCTCAATGACTTGAGAGGCTGAGGTCGGAGGATTGCTTGAAGCCAGGGATTCAAAGCTGCAGTGAGCAATGATTGTGCCACTGCACCTCAGCCTGGGTGACAGAGTAAGACCCTGTCTTTAAAAAAAATAATAAATAAATAAAAATAAAAAGGTCAGTGGATGTGCTCAACAGGAGAATGGAGGGGACAGGAGTTAGTGAGCCTGAAAATAAACAATAGAAATTACCCAATCTGAACAAGGAGAAAACAGGCTGAAAAAAGCGATAAACAGAGCTTCAAAAAATTGTGGGACTATAACAGAAGATTTAACATTCATGTTATTGGCATTCTGGAAGGAGAGGAGAAAGAGGGCCTGACTAAAGAAATACTTGCAGTCATGGTGACTGAAAACTTCCCAAATTTGGCAAAAGACATAAAATGACAGATTCGAGAAGCCAAGGGAACCTAGAACAGGATAAACCCAATCCACATAAAGAAACATAATCAAACTTCTGAAAGATGAAGAGGAAAAAAAAAATCTTAAAAGCAAGAAGCAGGAAAGAAACAATAAAGATAAGATCAGAAATAAATAAAATTGAAAACAGAAAAAAATCAATGACAGCAAAAGCTTGTTCTTATGAAAAAAAAATCAATAAAATCGACAGACTTGTAACAAAACTGACAAAAAAGAAAACAGAAACAATATCAAGAATGAAACAGGGATGTCATTATAGACCCTGCAGACATCAAAGGGATAATAAAGGAATATTATGAACAACTCTACACATATAAATTTGACAATTTATATAAAAATGGGACAATTCTTCGAGAAGCACAAACTACCATAACTTACCCAAAATAAACAATCTGAATATCCCTGTAACTATTAAGAAAACTGAATGCATAATTTTAACCCCCTCCCCCTGCAAAATAATCTCTAGGTCCAGGTGATTTCACTGGGAAATTCTACCAAACATTTAGAGAAGAATTAATACCAATGTTATACAATCTTTCAGAAAAATGGAAGAGTAGAAAACACTCCTTAATTCATTTTATAAAGCTAGTACTATCCTGATAACTAAAACCAAAGGCAGTACAGAAGAAGAAAATTTTAGATTGATATGCTTCATAAGTATAGTCATAAAAATCCTTAAGAAAATATTAGCAAATAGAATTCAGCAAGATATAAAAGGAATTATACACCATAACCAAGTGTGGTGTATAATGGTGTAGAGATGCAAAGCTGGTTCAATATTAAAAAATCAGTTAATGAAATCCTCTGTATTGACTAAAAGGGAAAAATTACATAATTGTTCTATGCAGAAAAAGCATTTGGCAAAATTCACCCCCGATTCCTGATAAAAAACTTAGAAATAGAGGGGAACTTACTCAATTTGATGGAGAGTATTTACAAAAAGCCTACAGCTAAACATGCTACTTAGTGTTGAAACACTGAATGCGTCCCACCTAAAATTGGAAACAAGGCAAGAATGTTTTCTCTCACCACTCCTATTTAACATAGTGCTGCAAGTGCTAGCCAGTGCAATAAGGCAAGCAAAGGAAATAAAAGGGATATGGATCAAAAAGGAAGAAATAAAACTATATTGGCAGTGAAATGACTGTCTAGATAGAAATTTTCAAGAAACTTACAAAAAAAACTATCCTAAAACTAATAAATGAGTTCAACACACTTGCAGGACACAAAATAAACACACACCCCCCCCAAATCACTGTATTTCTATGTATTAGCACTGAGCACACAAACACTGAGGTTGGAAAATGTGATACCATTTAAAATTGCTCAAAAACAGAAAAATATTTAAACTTAAATCTACCAAAGCATGTATTACTGAAGACTGTAAAATGCTGATTGATTAAATTCAAAGAAAATCTAAATAAATGGAGAGGCATACCGTATTTGTGGATCAGAAGACTCAATACAGTAAAACGGACAATACAAACGTCCATTTTCTCCAAGTGATATACAGGTCTAATACAATTCCTATAAAAATCCCACCAAGATCTTTTGTAGATAATATGAAAAGGCAAAGGAACTAGAAGAGCTAAAAACAATTTTGAAAAAGGAAAAGTAGGAGCTCTCAGTCTACCCAGTGTTAAGACTTACAGCTACAGTAATCACGACTGCGTGGCAGTGGCAAAGAGAGACATATGGAACGATGGAACAGAACTGAGAACCCGGAGGGAGACCTACACAAATACGCCCAGCTGATTTTTTAAATATAGATGCAAAAGCAATTTAGTAGAGGAAAGAGAGCCTTTTCACAAATGTTGTGGGAGCAGTTGGATGTCCATAGGTAAAATAAAATACATAAGCGTGGAGCTAAGTCTCACACCTTATACTTAACTTATTTTAAGTTAACTTAAAATGGAACTTTATTTTTCCCTTTGCCCACCAAGGATGAGAAATCTAAATAATACTTTCCAAGAGGGACAGAGGGAGGAAAGGATGGAGGAAGAGGATGAAGCGGTTGCTTTCACTGTAGCCACTGGGTGATTCTGTCCCTTCAACAATGCTGAGAACCATAACCTTCAGGGTACAGAGCTCAGCGAGTCCCTTTGTGAGGTTTCACCTTTTATACAGAACTTGGCGTTGGGTATGCAGAATTCAGGCTATTCTGGAAGCTCTGCAGAATTGTCCTAAGAGGGCATATAGACTAGTGGGCTTTTCAGACTGTACTTCTAGGCAACAGGGGGTTTTCGAAGGGTCTTGGAGACCGTCGAAGATACATGCAAACAGAGAAGTTCTATTTATGCTCCTGGTTAGTATTCCATTTGAATGAATGAATCTGTGGTTGGAAGAAAATTCAAAAGCCATTTCTTAACTGAGTGACCTTGGGCAGGTTACTTCACTTCTCTAGGTGTCTGTTTCCTCGTCAGTAAAATTGGAATATTAATAGAGTGGCCATCATGAGAATGAAGTGAAATAATGCATGTACATGCTTAGCATAATGCCTGCTATCTATAAGTGTAGAAAAATGTCAGCTGCTTTTTATTGCTTTTATGATATTAGTAATTGTCATCTCACCTCCCAGTATAAAAGAGGTAAAGGGACTTTTTCAGGGTCACACCCCTGTATCCTTGTTAGTATATGGAGAAAGAGCAGAGAGCCTCTCAGACATAACCATGTTAGGGCGCGAGCAGGTGGGAGGGGTGCTGAGGACCATCTTCTGACATTTGTCCTTTCCCTGCCAGCATGATGAAGCTATTCAGTGGAGAGAGAGTTGTATCACTCTTTGTAGGCAGTAAGCAAGGACTCCAGGGCTGTGTTCACATCCTCCTGTTAAAATTCCTAGTCCCTTCTTGACCCCTTGGGATGCAGCCCTTTGTGCTTTATTTCCCTAGGTTGGAGTAAGTTTTGACAGCAAAGCTTACCATTAAAGAACCTCCACTTTGTTAAAAAGCAACGTCAGCATTATGAGCACATTATTGATTGAATGTGTATTATATTTGTTTATTAGCCAAGGCAAGTAAGATCTCTCTGGGTCTTGGTTTCATCGTTTCTAAGGCAGAATAAATGCATCTACCCCACAGGTGGTTGGAAGCAAATGAGATCATGGTTTGTTAGTTCTTTGAAAAATATATAGGTAAATAAATTGAGGGAAGGAGGAGGAGATTATTATTTTTAAAATTGGAAAACAAATCTATCCTAGGAAAGAATATGGGTAAACTGTATCATAAACAGATATTTTTTAAAAGTTTTACAAGCTAAATAAAGTTTTCAAAGTAAGGAATAGCAGAATAAAACATTTTGACTCAAAAATCAGTGAAAATAAATGTGTAAGATTACCCAAGTTCAAGAATGTATTATCAATCATCCATACAGAATTTTAAGTCTGTGTCAACAATCACATGCAGACAGTCCCTAAAAAAAAAAAAAAAAAAACCTAGGATTTCATTTATTTTATCAGTGTATGTTTAGAATAATAAAGGCTTAGAAATGCAATGTGGTAGTTGGTCAGTTTTCTAAACTAAAGCTTCAGGAATCTAGCAGCAAGAGAGAGAAAAAAACCAGACGGAGAGTCCTAATTATTATGCATACATATTCATTAATAGTAGGGGGAAAACTTTTTAAAATAACCTTTAAGCAAAGAAAAACCATATAAGCAAGTTTATCAAAAAACATACCACTTTCTGTACAATGTCCGGTGCTCTGCTAGATGTTACATTTCTCACATCACTCTCTTTACCTCCCCATTAACTCTGTAAGTCAGGTACTCATCAGCCCATTTTCACAGACGAACAAGCTAAGGCTCAAAGACATTAAGTAATTTGTCTGAAATCTCCTATGTAGGAAGTGGCAGCATGGAGTTTGAACTCAAATTCTTATCACTACTTGTTATTTGTTAATACAGTCAGGCGCTGCATCATGATGTTTCGGTCAATGACAGGCCACATACGGTCCCATAAGATACTGTTTTTCCTGTACCTTTTCTATGTTTAGATACACAAATACCATTGTGTTACAGCTGCCTACAGTATTCAGTGCAGTAACGTGGTGTACAGGTTTGTAGCCTAGGAGCAATGGGCCGTACCATACAGCCTAGGTGTGTAGTTGGCTATACCATCTAGGTCTGTGTAGGCACAATGATGTTTACACACTGCCACCACGTAAGGATGCGTTTCTTAGAGCATAGCCCCATTGTTAAGCAATGCATGACCGTAATTAAGATTGATATCATGTCATTAAATAAAATCCACAGAACTATTGCAAAAACCAAAGGCATCTGAGCCTTAGTTGGTGGGCTCCTCTTTTCAAGCTGTATTTAAGGAAATAAAATTTTCATGGAGCAAAACACTTTTGGGCAGGATATGCAGTTCATTTTGTTGAAGTGGGATTTAGGCTTGTCTTAGCCCTTTTTCCTTTCTCTTTCCTTTCAAGTTGGCCTTCTGATTGCTACCACTAAATTTCAGTGCTTTCTGTTAAGCATGGATTATGTATTTATTTATCAACACAGAAAACTGGTTTCGTATGTTTTCACTGACTGTAAATTCCATTCTGGAAACCCCCACAGAAATTAAAACCATGATCAGTGACCCCATGACTTCCCAAACCATGTAGATAGAGCCTTGCATAGACCAATGTTCTAAAGGTTCAGAAAACTGAACTCTGCAATCTTTCATAATTGCTTTAATCTTGGGAATTATAGGAAATAGATGGATACACTGTCTTGAAATAATTTTTTATATTTATTTTAGCAGTTTATGAAGTTGAAATTGAAGAACTCCAAAAGGTATTGTTCCTTCTCTCCTTACCAACGTTATAATGATAAGTAAAACAAGTATACAGAGTTGATTCTAAAGTAGTTTCTTTTATAAGGGAGAAAAGGTCTTTATTTTTAGTTTTCCTCCTATTGCTAATGCTTTTCCAGACTGCAGCTGTTAAGAATCTGAACCCTGAGCCCTGTAATGTCAGAGACAGAGAATGTGTAATGGGGTGAAAGGAGACAGTTTTAATCTATCCCCGGCTCCTTATCTAGGGTGGCCAGCACCAACTAGGCTTTAATAACTGTGCCCTTCATAGAAAGAGCGCTTTGGCACAATTCAGATTTGTACATTTCTGTGCTTCCAGGAAAATGACCAGACCTTCAAGGCATACTTTCTGGGTGCCTGGTGGGTGTGGCAATAGGTACCACCTGGAGGCAGAGTTGCAACCTGATCAGGGCCCAGGCAGAGCCATTGCTGACCTCAATGCCAGCTCCTGGCTATGTAATCCTGAATCTGCATTTCTTCATCTGCAATAGAGGCACCATAAAGCACCCATTTCTGGGGTTCTTGTGAGAATGAAAGAAAGATAAATGAGGGTCAACAGTATATTAGTAAGTGCCTGAAACAGAGTATGTCACCTCTCTCAGACTCAGTTGTGTCCTCTGTAAAAGGGTGTATTCTCCATGAGGACAGGAATATGTCTTGTGGTGAGTGTATCTGTAGTAGTATATAGTAGATGCTCAATAAACAAGGGGCCCAGTATGTGTTTCTGAAAGAACTAAGTCAGACAAAGTATGTAATCATCTAGTACAGTGCCTGGCTCACAGGAGGCCCTTACCAGGTGTTTTAATGGGGTCAGTCTTTTCCCAGTGGGTACATTTAGTATGGATCCTTAATCTCTCTGTTTCAGTTTTCTCATGCTTGCTGGTGAGGATTATTCATTTTTGTGGATATACTTTGTAGCTACTAAAATAATACAATTGATTATGATTCCTATTAATGGGAATAGAAACATTCTATTAAAACGCTTCACTTACCTGGAAACATCAACAAACAAACTGTTCTGCACAAGAGAACTCTCCGAATAGCTGAACTTTATCCCATTCAAATAAAAAAGCATGAAAGTATTTTTCATTTTTAAATCTTTTAATTCTCTGACATGTTTTGTGTTCATCTCTGTATTTTTAAGCTCAGTGAGTAGAATATGATTTCATCTTTTCTTGATGACTTGGAATATTCTTGAATATAAGGGACTGAGTGGACATAGGTCATGCTCTTCCTATGAGATGCTGTTGGGCCCTTGAAGAAGAGCTAGTTGCCTTCACACTGAACCACAAGTCTATTTTCTGTAATTGTTTCTTTTTCTTTCTGTTCTCTTTTCTGTTCTGTTCTCTCTCTCTCTTTCTCTGTTTCTGACAGAGTCTCGCTCTATTGCCCAAACTGGTGGAGTCAGTGGTGCCATCATAGCTCACAGCAACCTCAAACTCCTGGGCTCAATCAATCCTCCTGCCTCAGCCTCCCAAGCAGCTGGAACTACAGGTGCACACCACCATGCCTGGCTAAATTTTTTATTTTTTGTAGAGATGAGGTCTTGCTATGTTGCCCAAGCTGGTCTCGAACTCCTGGCCTCAAGCAATCCTCAGCCTCCCAAAGTGCTAGGCTTATACGTGTGAGCCACTGCACCCAGCCATATTGTTTTCTCTTTTCTGACAATATTGTCAATATCTTTGTGTCTCACAGTGAGTTTTTCATGTAGTCAAACACATACCAAGTCCCTGTTGGTGCCAGGCACTTGTGCATACGTGGTATCAATTAATCCCTATAGTTACCCTGTGAGCTGCTATCACTGCCCCATGTTGCAGATGAGAATATCAAGGCTCAGAGAGGTTAAGTAACCTATAAAATAATGTAGCAAAGGTGTAAAACAAGGTCAGTCTGACTTGTCATGCTACCAGTGTTGCATCTCATTTGCTAGAATTAGATGTAAACTGAGAACCAACAGTCCCTGAATGAAGGCCTGCAGGGCTGTCCTCAAAGGAGAGTGTAATGAGCTATTGTGCCTAGATTTCATGGCAGCATTTTAGATGCTTAGATGTTTTCTGTTCTTCAGCATTCTTGGTGAGATTCCAAATAATGAATGGCATCAGATATGTGACCACTGAATCAATAAGGGGGTATATTGTGATCATTTGGACATAGTTTTAGTGGAGCCGTATCTAGATCACGTGAGGGCTGAGTCGAGATCAGGGGGCAACTAAGCAGTGAGCAGGGGAGAAATGCCAGCGTTACTGGCACACTTGTGAATTCCAATTTTTCCCACTGAAACATTGCTGAAATTCCACAAGTTCACATGTCCACAAATGATTTAGAAGTTCTTTATTGCACAGATACGTTCCTGGAAAGGTGTGCAAAGAGCAATTTATTTTTCTGAGTTAAATCATACATTCCCCTGGGCACGCACCTAACTTCAGAAATGCTTATTTTCTTTTGTGATTGATCTTCAGCCTCGCTGCAACAATTCCTGGAAATTTCTGTTGTCAGTCTCTGTCTTTGTACCGAGACTTCAATCCCTTCACCTTTCGGTCTAGTCTCTACTGATCTGTAACCAAACAACAGAGCCTGATTTGGGTTGATTTTTATAAAATAACGATTTTCCCCTTTACTTCTAGCCTTGGAAGAGTTTTTTCCATCAAGAACTTAGGTAAGTTTTATCTTCAAAAGGAAAAGCATTAGTCCAACCACTGACCCTCTGATAACTGAACTCGTTTTCCTCTCTGGGCCGGCTCTGTTTCCAGTGCCCGACCTCGTTCAGTTTCCCCAGCACCTTGCAAGCTGCCTGTACAGGGAAAGTGAACTGTGATCCTGCCCTGCTTTCCTCTCTCAGCTTATTCTAGCCCACACCGCACTCACTCAGCAAACGATTATGGAGTACCCAGCATGTGCCAGACGTTTGCCTACCACTTACTGGGGCTGTGGCCGTGATAGCAACCTCGTTACTGCCCTCAGCAGATCCTGGGTGAATGGGACAGTCACATAACCATTTCTAAAATATACCATGTGGTTTCAAGTCTCTTTGTCTTTCCTCATTTAATTCACCTCAATTGAATAATCTGGCAAACTTCTACTGATCCATCAAGTACTCCTTTTATAAGAAGACCTCCTTGATTCCCATCCCTCAGAAGTATCCAGCCCCTTACCCATGGTACCGCTGTAAGGTACACATATATTTGCACTAATGTCACTGCATATAGTTTATTTACTAACATGCTGGTTAATTCTCTCCCGCCCCACCCCTTCTTGTCTGGGAGGTCCTTGTGGGCAGGGCTCATGTTTTACGGTTCTTGGTGTTCCTGGTACCTCTCATACTTCCCGGGCCCAGGGCAGTGCCCTGGCACATAGCAGTGCTCTTACCTGCCTCTTCAGAGTCTGCTTTAATCACTTTTCCCCTGGAGTTATTTTAATGCATTAGAAGAAACATGGTTGGTGAGCTCTGGAGAAGCAAGTATCAAAATGTCCTGGTTGAGTCTAAAAACACAGTGCTGAATCATGGGAGAGCTAGTGTTACCTGGATGGGCTACCTTCATTTCTCTCCCTGAGTTCCTGCCCGACTCTAAATCACGACCCCATCCTTACCCCTTAGCACCTAGCCCAGTGCCAGGTGCGTGGGAGGCATGTGTCAAATGATTGTTTAGTTCAACATGTATTGAGCTTTGTTCAGACAATGCTAGATTCTGAGGTACAAAATGAATAGAATATATTCCCTACCCTTGGTTCAGGATGGTAGGGGATGGTTACTTGGAGGGTAAAATAACCACATAAATAGGAAATTATAAAGTAATATAATCACAACTATGGAAGTTGTTAAAACACAGGTGAGGCATGAAAACCAGCCTCGAGGTGCTAAGAATGCTTCCGTGAAGAGTGACACCTGAGCTGAATCTTGGACGAAGTGTAGGAATTAGCGAGGTAAAAATGATGGAACGTACATTCCAGGCACAAGGAAAAGCGTGAGCAAAGACAGAATGCTAAGCAGTAAGGCAGGTCCAAGAATCTACACACAGTTTGATATTGCTTGGACGCAAAGTGCAGTGTGGGAGCAGTGGCCAGGAAGTTGGGGAAGCATGCAGTGCTGGATCCAGGAGGGCCTGAACCGCCTAATCAACTGTTTAAACCAGCCTTGTCCAGTAGAAATATAATGCAAACCACAGATGTAATTTAACATTTTCCTAGTAGCCATTTTCTAGTAGCCATTTAATTTCACCTGTAAAAAGAGACAGGTAAAATTAATTTTAATGT
Source organism: Lepilemur ruficaudatus (assembly GCA_963574885.1). Classification (NCBI taxonomy): domain Eukaryota; kingdom Metazoa; phylum Chordata; class Mammalia; order Primates; family Lepilemuridae; genus Lepilemur; species Lepilemur ruficaudatus. The sequence continues at coordinate 3,827 of CAUYRT010065041.1, read as the reverse complement.
ATTTTACTTAATATATCTGAAATATTCTCTTCCTATGTAATAAATATAAAAATTATTAATCAGGTATTTTATATCCCCTTTTTCACACCAACTTATCAAAATCCAGATGTATTTTACACTTACAGCTCAATATGGACCAGAAACATTTCAAATGTTCAGTAGCCGTATGTGGCCAGTGGCCACTGTATTGGACAACACAAATTTAGACTTTACCCTATAGGTCAGGGAGAGCCACAATAGAGTTTTAAAGCAGGGACAACATACCCTCTCCCTCATGGTATTCCTAGAAGTCAAATTCGATTCAAGTTGTTGATGGAGATTCAGCTGTGTAGAAACTATTGGACGGGATTTGGGGAGAGGAAGAAGGATCACAGAGGACAAGTACTTCGACAGGACAGGTAAATGCCTGAGGAGAAATATCAGCCCCGTGCTATGGGAACATAAGAATTGGGGAATCTAACTCAGCAAGTGAAAAAGAGGACACCAACAATTATTGAGGGTTCATTACATGCTACGAACAATGCTAGGCTTTCAGCGTTTTCTTTTGTTCTCATAGCAACTGTGGAGATTGGCATTGTAACCTTTCATTTGGGGAAAAGTTTTCAATTAGCAATAATGACTCCTTAGATAAACCTCATTGGCCATGATACTGTCACTGCACAAAGCTGTAACCTTTCATTTGTAGATGAGAAGACTTGATTTTTAGAAAGGTTAATTTTATACTTTTAGGTAGAGGTGGAGTGGGGATGAGAACCCAGCTCTCACTTCTTGGCCCCTGTTCATTACAGAAGAACTACACTATGGCCTGAATGGTGTGCAAGAGTGCTCAGTAATGTGATGAATGAATGAAACTCCTTGAAACTCCTCCTTGTCTTTCAGAACAGCACTGTTTCTTGGTGTTACTCCTTCCATCATAACTACCCCTTCTGATTTTCTTTGAGGGCTCTTCTTTTCCTGCCTTTCATATAAATGTGGTAGCAGAAGGGTTGTAGGATTATCTAACTTTGTGGTCTCCAACACCTGGGCTGCAACCTGTGACCAGTCCATGCCCTGTTAGGAAACAGGCCACACATCACCACCTGAGCTCTACACCACACACACACACACACACACACCCACCCACCCATGACACCACTCCTCCCCCAAGTCCTTGGAAAAATTGTCTTCTATGAAACTGGCCCGTGGTGCCAAAAAGATTGGGGACCATTGATCTAGCTCACTATAATGCCAGAAACAGAAGTTCTCACATGGATGTTGATGTTCTCCAGCATTCTGTCCTTGCTTTTTCTCATGACATTGTTTACCTTGACTCTCTCACATGCTCCTCTACCGCAGCTGGTATCCATGTACTGGTGCATGCCAGTCATTCATCGCATTAGGGAGTACTAGGTGAGGACCATTCCATGCCCAGCAAGGAGCTATCCCTACCATGAATCACACAGCATCAGTGCTGGAGGTACATGCATGAGTAAGATAGTTTCTGACTCTTTATAACTTGATTTTTAGATAGTTGACAAGGCAAAGTGGAAGAATTGGAGATAGGTCCATAGACACATGTATTATACCACAACTTTAGAGGAGCAGAGAAGGTGTGACTGCCTGGGAGAATCAAGGAAAGATTCTGAGAGGTAAAATGATTTAGACAAACTGAAAAGGATATTGTACTTGCAAGCAATATAAGATACGGAAGACATGCCTGACAAAAGAAATAGCTGTTAATAAAAAAAGGGAGAGTTGCTCAAATAGGGTAGTAGGTTTGCGAAATTATGAGAGTCTAGACTCAAGCAAAAGTGGAGGGAAGGAACAGATGAAGATGGGCTTCGAAATAAAGGTAGGAGCCAGGTCAAAATGCGACTTAGATTTTGTCCTACAGGCAATGGGGTGTTAGAAGATTTTAAGCAGGAATTGACACTCTGTCATTGACTGGAGCAAGCAGAAACTCAGGGACACTCTTTATATGATTGATCTGATCATGGTCCCCTTAAAAAATGATTCATGTCTGTTCAAATTAATAGTTCTCATTTATTTTATTTATGATTGAGCAGTATTCTCTAAGCTTCACTTTTTCTCTGGTATCTCTTCACATTTCAGCCCTAAACATGAAGATAAAACAATGAAGGATAAAGAGCCCTGTGAATTGGAACCTCTGAAAACAGAAAAGGATCCACATTCAAACCATCCTTTCAAGGTACCTGTGTCCTAGGGTTCCTGGCCAAATGGTACAGTTCATACCTACAACACACAGTTCATGGGGATGACTTTTTACAACCTGAGACACAGAGAGAGACAGAGTCAGAAGGTGCAATGGGCGTTGGGCATTTTGTCAAGGAAATGAATGTGCCAATAACACTGAGCTCTACCCCCCAGCTTTCCACTTATTAGCCATGAAGCAGGCCTGAGAAGCAGGGCTGGGACTACAGTGAGTTCAGCAAGGCAGCCAGAGTGCAAAATATAGAGCAGTGCTCACTAGTATTTGCACCACCCTGGAGTGAGGGCCTCCTTAAATTTTGTGCCCCAAGGCCTTGCTTAGAAGAGTGACTTGTCCCTGAGCTCAGTCATCTCATCTGTGAAATGAGAATAAAGAGTCCCCATCCAACTACCATCCCCACTCCCATCCCTATCCTACCTTGTTTGTGATGATAAAATAAATGAATGAGCATGGCAGTGCTTTGTAATCCATAAGCTACTATAAAATGAAATGTATTGTTGCTTTTATTAATATTAAGCATTGTGAATGTTTCTGTATATCTGCACACAATTGCCACTGTCCCCACCAAAGTAGTTAGCATGGTGGGAGGCTTAGACAATAGATATCACCAGGGCCACTACCAGTGCTCAATATATCATAGATACTTATTTGAGACATGCCTGTCTTTTAATATCAAATTTCCCCAGTGCCATCTGCAGGGCTGGGGTAAATTAAAGAGCATCTTGGTGATGTGGGCCCAAACTGGTGTGTAGGCTCAGAGGTCAGGCTGGACTGTGTTGGGTGCTTACAGAGTATCACAAAGCAGCAAAATTCAAAGGATGGAGTAAGTCACTAATTAAGGAAGTCAGGGTCCAGAGCCAGGGGAGCAGCACTGGGTGTCAAGGCCAGGGGCCTGGGCAAGGCCATAAATGGCTAGAGATCAGGAAAGGGTTGATCAGGAGCATATAAGAAAGGCAGTAGAGCCACATGACTAGTGATACTGGCCATGGAAAAGCTCTTTTTCAGTGCTGGCCACATGGCATGAGCCAGAAATGGGCTCAGGCTACTGCCAAAGGGTCACATCCTTCTTTTATGGAGTGCGCTTGAGTTTTGGAAATTGTTAAGTGTTATTTGGGATATGCGAGATGATGAGGGGACTGCATTCATTATGGGACTGCACTGAATGACAGTGGTCACCGTATTTGTATAAAATATTGACTTTATTACTTTCTTGTCATTTTTCCCCATTTAAAAAACTTCAATCTTGGCTGTGTGACTGAAAAGAATGCCCCTCCTCTTGTTCTGCTTGCAGTTTGCCCAAGATTCCACCAAAAATTCAGGATAATCCATGCCTTACATCTATTAGTTACATTAGGATTATCATAGTCAGTCCTCACATCTACTCTGCTGTAGTCAGAAGGATAGTGGCCCTTCTCTCAGACACTTACATGGCCAAAAATGTTTTAGTTTTCTCTGTCTCCAGTATCTCTTCCGTCAGTCTATCCAGGTCGTTGTGAAATGTAAATCTGATCTGTTTCTCCCTGCCGGGCTCACCGTGGTTAAGAAGTGAAGCGCAAGCTCTTTGCCTGGCGTGTAGGATCCTTCACGACTCAGCCCATTGTCTCCTCTCTCCTCAGCC
>CAUYRT010065040.1:0-95431 GCA_963574885.1 Lepilemur ruficaudatus | reverse complement strand
TTTTTGACTTAATTTTACTATTTTATAAATCAACATCCTCATACTACTTTATATGTTTGGATTCCTGCTGGCGAACACTTAGCGTTTTGCCTGGCTCCTAGTTAGAGGTCTGTTGTTATATACATTATCAGCAACTGAACGTCCCTCTGATAACTCATATGCCCTAAATACAGAATCAAAATACAGATTTTGATAAAGGTTACTGTCCAAACTAGAGCAGAAGTATATGACAAATTGTCCTAGTTCTTCATTTCCCCAAGGGACTGGGGACACTTTCACTTGTATTTTGGAGACTTTAGCCGTTTTCCACTCGCGTGTTCTGAGCGGGACTCTGGTTTCCTCTCTACCTCGTGTAACGCTCAGCTAGTACCTTTCGCTTTTAAATTACTTGATTGATTTTGGTCACACTTTTTGTCAAAAGGTTGAGAATCTGGTCCTACGCTAGTAGCTTCTGGGAAGTGGTTTATCATTCGTGTTATCTCAGATCTGCCCAGGAATGCCCTTGTGTTGGCCACAGAGCACCATGGATAGAGTGAGAAGCTGCGGAAAGCACAGCCTGGCGAAGAAAGTCTGCTGCTTTGACATTAAATATGCACGTTGAGATATGCAGCACTTGCAAATTAACATGCATCGTCATTACAATTTCTGAGCTGCCGGCTGAGTGTATTGAAGATATTGTGTGTGGGGGTGTGTGTGTGAGTGTGTGTGTTTAAAATTAATTTCTCTTCTTTGCCATCAAAAGTGAGCTGGTAAAGGGATGAGGAGGGATCGGATGCCAGGACTTGGCTTTCACTACCAACCCCCGCAGGCTTGGAAGCAGAAAACCAAACCAAACACATTCCAGGAATACTGTGCATTAATGAGCACCGGCCTGCAGGGGCAGATGTGATAAAATCTGGGAAAATGTGGAGGTTTAAGGATGTTGCCTAGGAAAGAACAATGGCTGGATTTTTTCACGGCAGGAAGTGTGGGTTGAATGAGTTTTTATTTTTTTTCTTAATTTCCTGAATATGTAAGCAACAGTTGTAAGCCCCAGAGGCCTGGGCTGCGGGTGGGGCTGCAGTCCTAGAGTGACACACTCGGAGAGCCGAGATCCGCAGGCTGCGGAAGACGGAGGGCCCCGGGCTGCATCTACACGGAGGCTGGCAGTTCCCTTTGGGGAGCTGCACCTCCGTGTCTGGAAGGGAGAGAAGAATGGGTCGATTCCATGCCGAGGGCCTAGAACCTTCTGAAACATTATGTTCTGGTGGCTGGAAAAGAATTTTTATCTGCAGCCAGGGCTGTCCCTAACCTGCAAAGCCCCTTATTCTGCAGGAATGATGAAAGCTTAGAATTTTCAGATTTGTGCAGCACAGTCTGAAAAGGAAGGGCCATGAGAGGCTGAGCTGTGGACGTGGAAGGACTTAGGTCGGATCTCAATAAGATTGGTCAGTTCTTTTAAAAGATTCCAAACGCACAGTATGACTGAAGCACAGCAGTGACCTTCATGGTTTGCTTTGACCTTGAGAGGGCACCCGCTGCCTGTCCCACCCATGATATTGAAAAGTGCCCGTCACGGCTGTCAGATGACGTGAGCACCAGCGGCAGGCAGAGCTACCTGAAGAGAACAGCGAGGGGAGAAGGGCAGCTGCCGGAGGGCGGCTCAGGGACACGGGCACCGAAGGCCTCAGAAGGGTTGCAGCCTCCTTAGCCAGGGCCAGTAGCCACACGCCTTTAAACCACAGGAGTACAGTGCAAACCGGGACATCAGTGGCATGTAAAGAAAGGACGCTGAGGAGGGAGCAGGAGTCTCCCCAAAACTTACAGTGGAACTATTTCCATTCAGCCTTAGGCACTGGCCTTCTCTGTGGTGTCAGGCAGTAATCTCTGAGGATTACTGGACAGGAAGGAATCGAGATGACTCACTGTCCTGTCATTCCTTTTCCTCCTGTCTTCTCCTTGGAGAGTGCAGCTCCTCCTGGAGTCATCAAGGCAGAGGAGGATTAAACCCTTAGACGAAAACAGGCATAAATCTTCACGACCTCGGATTAGTCGATCGTTTTTTGGAGATGACACCAAAAGCACAAACAACAAAAGAAAAAAATAGATAAATTAGATTTCGTCAAAACTAACTTTTGTTCTACAAAGGACACTATCGGGAAAGTGGAAAATAAATACTTTCAGAATGGGAGAAAATATAAGCAAATCATACATCTGATAAGGGACTTGTACCCACAATATATAAAAACTCTCACAACTCAATGATAAAAGACAGATAACCCAATTAAAAAGTTGGCAAAGGACTTGTATAGATATTTATTCAAATAAAAATATAAGTGTCTCCTTAGCATAAACAAAGTGCTTAGTAACATGAGTTATTAGAGAAATACAAACTAAAACCACAGTGAAATACTTCTTCACACCCACTGGGGGGCTGTAATAAAAACATGGACAATAACAGAATTGGGGATGGAATCCTCACACACTGCCGGGGGACACGTAAATGGCGCAGCTCCTTTGGGAACCAGCTGGGAAGTTCTTTAAAATGTTAAACGTAAAGTTACCGTGCGACTCAGGTATTTCATCCCTAGGTATAAACCCAGAAGAAATAAAAACATGTTCACAAAAACACTTGCACTTGTTTGCAGCAGCATTATTTGTAACAGCCAAAACGTGATGATAAACCAAGAGATCATTAACCAATAAATGGATATGCAAAATGTGATACTTGCATTATTTGCAATAAAAATGTTTATGCTTTTCATTACACTAGGTGAAAGACATCAGATACAAGGGCCCCATAGGGTACAACTGCATGGATATGACATGCCCAGCGCAGGCAAAGTCCTAAAGACAGAAAGAAAACTGGAGGTTACCAGAGGCTGCGACTCTGACTGCTGAGAGTGTGGCGTTCCTTTTTGCGATGATGAAAACGTTCTGGAATTAGATAGTGCTGAGGATTGCACAACCTTGTAAATTACTTTTAAAACCCCACTGAATTATGCACTTCAAAAGGGTGAATTTTATGCTACATGAATTATGTCTTAAATTTGAAGGAAGCGAGGAGAAAGAAGCCATAAGCCATTTGCAGATAAGCCGCTGGAGCCGCGGAGGACAAAGCTATGAACCACCGGGAGACCGTTCAGCCAAGGCGAGTACGCACGTTTCTAGCGGCGCTATGGGTGCCGGGTGGGTGTCTGTGACGCGGCCCACCTGTTCCAGCTCCCTCCAGGGGCTTAGTGGGCAAGTGACCCAGTGTGGTGGTCACCGAGTGACAGGTGGGCCAGGCCAGCTTTGCCAGGGGGGACCTAAGACCATGAGAAGGTTACCCGGCTGCCAGCTCCTGACCTGCCTGCGGTGGGACCCTGTGCGTGCGGCTGGGTCCCAGACCAGCATGTCACCTTGCAGGGGAGCTCAGCAAGGAGGGACGTGTGAAGTACACCCTGGGACTTCAGTTCACGGAGGCGACTGAGCGTGCTGGTGCAGAGAGGCTAGTGCCATCGAAAGATCTGTATGACTTACGTTTCCTGAGAGGAGGGGCCGTGCCAAGCCATGCAGGGCCCCCGTGTGCAGACAGGAGTGAGCCGGGCTGGAGCCCTTCTGAGTTCCCGTGGAAAAGGCGAGGCCGGCCGGGGGAGGGCGTGGGACTGACCGGCCCGGCAGTGTCAGCAGGCTCGGGGCGCCAGGGGTTGCCTGGAACCCGGCCTGGGTGACTTCGGACTGGGAAGACTGTTGGCCTGGGGTGTGAGAGTTCGACAGAGAAGGCAGCTGGGCACCTGAACCTGAGGGAAAGGTGTGTTCCAGGGCAGGCCTGCGACTGGCTCTGGTGACCGGCTGGCCCTGGGAGAGGCAGGCTCCCCAGTGAGAGAGGCTGTGAAAGCCACAGAGTCAAGAATATAGAAAGCGAGAAAACAGCTGATATTTTCTCCTTCCAGCACCCGTCCCAAGAAAAGGCGCATTCTATGAGCCGTCTGTGTTACCGCGGTGGCTGCACGTCGGGATGTTGGCAGGGTCTGCCGCTCCCTCCCTACGGAGACGCTCCGAGTCACACGGTGACACTCACCGTGTTGCTCTGTGGTTTCAGGTTTAGTGTGCAGCTCTGCTGAACGGCTAGCATCCCTCCACGAGTCCTCGGCCAGTTTCAAGGGTAAGGGTCGCATATCTGGGTGACGTACACGGACCGAGGGCCCTGTTTCCGGGAGCACAGTCCGGGAGCACTTACGGGCAGCCGGGTCTGAACTCAGCCCGGGCAGGACGCAGGGAAGACGCAGCAGGGAAGAGGTGCGTTGCTAGAAAGCTCCAATTGATTGCTTAGGTACTTCAGATAAATCGATCAGAATCTATAGGAAAAAGAGACAGGAAAGGGTGATCTGTCAGCTGGCTGGGGACGTGGGGGAATCTCCTGCCACGTGAAGCTGAGTAATCCTGAGCAGAGTAACGCCGAGAACTAGCAAACACGTGGAGGATGGAGGAGTCCACGGCGAGGGCCGGGCCAGGGTCTGGGGGACTGGAAGTGGCGGGGGAAGCGGGAGGTCTGGGAGACGTGTGCTCACGTGAGGCTCGTCTTCCCTCCCTGCTAATTACCCTCTCCCTACACCGTCTCATCACAGTAAATTTTCCCCACGTGGCCGGTAGATTAATTGCCTTCCTCACCCCCTGACCAAGGCTGTGTCTCCCCGGAGATGCACAGTTTTCTTTGGCCCCAAATCCTTCTAGGGGAGAGGGCAGTGCCAAGATGAGGCTGCCAAGCTTGATCGTCTTCCTCACAAATCGTATGGATACAGATTGAAGAGGCAAAATGCAAATTGTCTCATAAGTCTGGACTCAATGTGAATGATTGGAGATTAATCATAAAACACAATAACTAAAACAAGAAGAGGCCATGTCCCAAAAATAGTTCGATATCTTTGAGAAGAAAAGAAACACACATGGTAGTTGGATTTGCCTAATCAGGGAAGGGGCTTCCAGAAACGTCCCGGGAAAAGTCAAGGGGAAATTGGAACCTGTTCCTTCCAGGTCTTGAGTTTGCCAAATCAAGTAGGGAATGTGGGGCCTGCCCCTGCCCACTCCCCACCGCCTTAAGGGCTGTGCCAGAGCTTGTTCTGCCACCGAGCAACGGCTCTCAGAAACGCAGAGAGGCGGAGACGGACACTTTGCAGACACGCTGGCCCCCTTACCTGGCACAGATCTGGGCGCATGGCCAGGAGAGGCCGGGCAATGGCACACGGTTCCAGGCTGGCCCCAGTCCCAGGATCTCTCTGCCCGATGAAACTGACTCTTCCTTGGTGTCTTAGGAAGGTGATGATCATTGGCCTACAGACTGCTCCACGAGGAGAGAACTGAGTTCACTCCCCCAAACTCTGGCCTTGGCTATTATGAGTAACGGCGCTATGAATATTCATGCTCCAGTTTGTAAGTGAGTATGTTTTCAATTGTCTAGGGTTGACACCTAAGAGTGGAGTTGCTGTGTCATGTGGTAATTCTATGTTTAACTTTTAAGGGACTGCCAGACTCTTTTCCTTAACAGCTGTGACAATTTAACTTCCCAACAGCAGGGGTTGAGAATAATAATTCCTCCGTATCCTCATCAACACTTGGCATTTCACATTTTTTTAAATTACAGCTACACTAGTGGGTGTAAAGTGCTATCTCACCGTGGGTTCGATTTGCATTTCCCTAATGAGTAATAACCTTTAGCACCTTTTCATGTTCTTATTGGCCATTTGTCTATCTTCTTTAGAGGAATGTCTATTTAAGTTCTGTGACCATTTTTAAGTTGGGATATCTACCTTTTTATTGTTGAGTAACAGAAATTTACTGCTCACGGTTCTGGAGGCTGGGAAGTCCGAGATCAAGGCGTCGGCAGACTGGGTGTCTATGAGGGCCTGTTCTCTGCCTTCCCGACACATCCTCACGTGGCAGGAGGGGCAGGCACTCACTAACTCCATTTGTGAGGGTGGAGCTCTCGTGACGGAATCCCTTCCCAAGGCCCACATCCTAATGCTATCATACCGATAATAGTTTCCAACACATCAGCTTTGGGGGAACATCAACCTTCACAGTGTAGCTGAGCTTTATTGGACAATGGACTCAAAAGTATTTTCTCTTATTCTGCAAGCTGGTTTTTCACTTTCTCGATAGTGTCCTTTGATGCACGGACGCCTGTGCTTCTGATGAAGTCTAATGTATGTGTTTATCTTGCTGCCTGTGCTTTTGGTGTCATAGCTAAGAAATTGTTGATGAGTCCAAGGTCACATGGATTTACACATTATACCAGCTTTAGAGTTTCAGCCTCACCTTTAGATCTTTCTTCCCTTTTGAGTTGAGTATGGGGGTGAGGTCGCATGTGGGCACCCAGGTGTCTCAGCACCGCTGTTTGAAAGACTGTTCTTTCCCAATGAACTGTCTTGGTCGAACTTTTATAGTAAATAAAAAAAATATCAAACCAATTATGTGGCTTACTTTCTGTTCTAATTTGAATTTCCTTAGAGTCATTTTTTTTTTCTGATGGTTTTAACTGGACAGCATCTCTTACAATTTTTGCTGGTTTTACTTGTCATGTTCAAAATGATTTGAAAATAGACACAAATGCTGAGTGTCAAAAAATGTGAATTGTGTCCTCGGAAAGGAAACACGTATTTTTTTTACAATGACCCTGTGCCTTCATGCATGTTGTGCCCCTGTGAAAATGCTGTGGTGGCCTCTTGGCCATCCAGGAGTCAGCTCCAGCCTCTGTGGTGAGGTCAGCCCCAAGGCCCTCTGTACACTCGCTGGGCTCCTATTAGCAGATTTCTCTACACTGAAGTATAATTACTATAGTTTTAAAAATTGTTTACTTTATTTTTTATTTCAGAGTATTATGGGGGCGCAGACGTTTTGGTTACATAATTCGCTTTTGTGCAGTCGAGTCCAGGTTACAAGTGTGCCATCCCCCGGTCGGTGAGCATGGCACCCGTCAGGCGTGAACTCACTCACTCCCCCTCCCCGCTCCCGCTTGATTTCCGCTGAGTTTCACTTCCATACCTGCATGTGTCGATCAGTGAGTTCCGGTTCAGTACTGAGCACATGTGGTGCTTGTTTTTTCACTATATTTTTGTCGCTTTCTCCCTTTTTCCTGTGAACAGATGAAAACTGAGCCGATCAGGCGGGAAGTGGGCCGCGGGGCTCAGGCCAAACTTCCGTTGGCAATGTGAGCACGTCCCTCCCTGGCAGCCGCTGTCCCTGGGGTATTACTGACCAGGCGGCGCTGGGGACGCACCGCACCTGCCACAGCAGCCAGAACCAGATCCTGCCCCCACTGCCCAAGGGGTGCCTGCTTTGGGAAACCTCGGCTCCTACAGGAAAACTTCTTACCAGCTTTCAGCAAATCTCCAAGGTTTCATCTAGTAATTCGTGAGAAACCACTGGTCACGTAGTCAAAGCAGGAGGACTAGGATTCCAGGAGTAGAACAGTCAGATTGGCAGCTGGCCCAGCACGGCCCGTTGTCCGGGGTGGGTGAGCAGCCCTGTCCCCAGCCCCACCGTCCCTCCCTGTGCCGTGTGTGGCACACTGTGTCCCCTTTATGCTCCCTGCCTCCAGCCCTGAGTCCCAGTTTCTCTTCCTGTTGCCATTCCTACGCCAGTCCTTAGTCCCTCACCACGTCACTGAGGGTGCGTGACGGGTGTCACCCACAGTCCTGTCCCCACAGCTGACCCGGCCTCCGCAGTGGTCCAGTCCTTGCTCAACGCTGGCAGGCCTCGGTGTCCCCTTCACAGTCCGTTCCAGCCCTGCCTTTGGGGCTCCTTAGGACAGGCAGGCACCTTCCCACCCCGCCCCTCTCCCGCCCTCTGTCCCCACCCTGTCCCAGCTGGTGCACGCGGGTCACACGGTCTGTCTGCCCTCGTGCTGGTTGGCTTGTTTGCTCACTCTGCAGCACCAGCCTGGAGAGTTTCTATCCTCTTCCCCAGAGCCGACTGGATAAGGGCTCCTCTTCCCACCTCACCTCAAACTCAACGTCTACACAACGTTTTAACCTCAACACGCCCATTTCTGTGTCTGTTTACACTGCTGTTATGGTCGACGCTCACGGCTTCGTGTCTGTAAGACGTCTGTTCACAGTAGCATCTGGAAGCAGCTCACGGGCAGGGGCTGGGCCACACGCGTCTGCTGGTTCTCCCACCTGCCGCGACGCACAGGTGGTGCGCACACCGGAGCTCACACAACGCTACCGACGGCTCGGATGGAATGAATTCATGTGCACACTTACCAAACCTCTAAAACTTTTACTCTTTGTGATTTGGGGGACAACATTGTCCAACCTCATGGTGTTGTTGGACATTGGAAAGTTTTACTGCCTCAAATGACTTGGGTGTGTAGACCTGGGCAAAAGGGAGGAAAACAAAGAGATTCCCAGAGAGGTTTCTGGAATGGAAACTTTCTTGGGGTTTGTGACCCTAGAAACCACAGGCTCTGCGGTCCTGGCGGGCAGGACAGAACTGCTGAGCCCTGAGGAATGTGCGCACACTTGCCCCAGCGCCCTGAGCTGAGAGCATCTGCAAAAAATGTCTCCTGTGACTCAAACCCAAGCGTGACCTCCAGGCTGAAAGCAAACTCCGGGAAAGGGGGTGTTTTCTTTGCCTGACAGCACTCTTGCCACGGAGGGAGAATGCCCGGTCAGGGGCTCCTGCCACACTCACCGCTCACCTACCCTGGTTGTCAGATGTCATGGCTGAGGAGGAGAAAAGAAAAGGTGTCTTCCACGATTGGCTGTGTTTTCCTTTGTCAGAAAACAGCAACGGAGGAGCGATTTAAGAAGAGCTGAGATATGCGCTTAAGATCTCATTTGAAAACAGTGATTAATCACGCCTGAGTCATGGGCGACTCTACCGAAACAGTATCTGACTTTTTATAGAGCTTCAACTTTTCCAAGTATTTTTATGTCTTTTATCATAAATTTACTTTTCAAGAGGAAGAAGCCAGATCCAGTGTACCAGCTTCCCATGCGTGGGCCATTGCCCTTCACCGTGGTTTTGTGTGCACAAGAACATAATTAGAGTTACCTACTGATTTCAAATAATCATTACTGAACACCTGGTGTTTGTTAATCACCTTTACATTTGCTGTTTCATTGTCCAGGAAATATGGTTCAAACATACACATTTACTTTCTCCCCAGTGGTTTCTGACCTCCTCCGCCAAAGCAACTTTCAAGAAAATCTGGACCTACTGGGAAGATAATTTCTGTTCTCGCGCCCTGTGCATAGTCACCCATTTATGGTGTTTGTGGAAGGCGTGACGGCGTTTTTCATCCTTTCGTGTGGGTGTGCAACAGGCCTCGGCCCACGGAACATCCATCTCGTGGGCTCAGCGGTTCCGTCCTTAACGCCAGGACCGCAGAGCCTGTGGTTTCTAGGGTCAAAAACCCCAAGAAAGTTTCCATTCCAGAAACCTCTCTGGGAATCTCTTTGTTTTCCTCCCTTTTGCCCAGGTCTACACACCCAAGTCATTTGAGGCAGTAAAACTCTGCAGTGTCCAGTAACACCATGAGGTTAGACAATGTTTCTGGTCTCTGCCACCTCACAGAGAGCCTTCTCCAGGCCCCACTCTTCCCTCCCCTGGTCTTCTCAGAGGGGCCCTCTGGCTTTTTTGTCTCTTCCCAGTAAGCTAAGACGGAATCCCAAGCATTCAGGCTTAACGTCCCAGAACAAAAATATCTCGCCACCCCATCCCAGCCCTAAAAGAGCCTTGAGAACCGCCTGGGTCAGCAATGTTGGCTTCCTGCAGCCCCGAGAACAGAGCGCACACTGTGTCCCGTACGACACCGTGACCGGCCAAACACAAGTAGTGACAGTGTCCACACACTGATCACCTTTCGCCCCTGATCCCCATCTGCATCCCAACCCTACAGGCTTTCCAGAATCAAAACCTCCCTGAGGCTGGAGAGCAGCGCACCTGCGGTCCCCAAGGCATAGTGACATTCTGATGAGGACCAATCCCAGACGTGTTTCACAAATGAAACACGTCTGGGATTGGTCCCCATCAGAATGTCACTATGCCTTGGGGACCGCAGGTGTTGATGTGCACATAGAGACAGAAATGTGATCAGTGTGAGGAGCGACCGACGTGGTCTTGGGCTGCTGCCCTGCTGTCGGGGATACTGGGGAAGGAAGGAGTGATGCTGAGACAATCCTTCACATTTACTTACCGTGGTTTCACGTGTCTCAAATTGAAAAGAGTGCCACTCGTCATAGGCAGTCTGCACACGCTCTGCCCCCAGTCAAGGGAACAGTGGAACTAAAGCTGCTACGGACACGTGGGTGTGTCTGTTTCCAAGTTATTCATGCAGGTTGCTCTGTCTCGATGAAACTTCCAGTGGTGAATGGCTGCGCCTACAACCTCACGGCCTAGCTGGCCACAGATCTCTAAGAGCAGCAGAAGTGGTTATTTTCTTCCCACCTTCTCTCCTTCCTTCATTTAGATTTGCCAAGAGCAGAAGGAGGCATAGGTGAATACACGGCACTCATTTTAAAAACAGAAATGGAAAAAAGAATAAAATTCCATTGTGTGAGAGAGAGAGAGACACATACACCCTGGGTGTGGCTTAAACAACAGACATTTATCTTCTCACAGTTCTGGGACCAGAAGTCTGAAATCCAGGTGCCAGCAGGGCTGGTTTCAGGTGGTGACCTTCTTCCTGGCTTGTAGATGACACCTTCTCACCATGCCCACCTGGCCTTTTCTCCGTGTGTGCGGAGAGAAAGCGATCTCTGGTGTCTCTCCTCTTCCTGGAAGGGCACCCTTACTTTTGCATTTTGCATTCGGGCCCCACCCTTGTGACCTCATTTATCCTTCGTCACCTCCTGGAAGGCTCTCTCCAAACAGTCACATTTGTAGGGACACAATTCAGTGCACAACACGTGATATGGGTGTTAGGGTACTTAAGGGTCTGGAGATAAGCTTAGTGGGTACAGAAGTGTGACAAACACAGCACATTCCAGAACTACTGCACCCACTCAAGAATGAGAACAGATGTGGTCTATTCCCCCAGGCACTGATCACAAAGTGCAGCGATGGGATATTTAGCTGTGCTCAGCTACAGAAGTCAAATAGACCTAGGAGACCTCGTCTGCCTTTGCCGGCCTCCCCCAGCGAGGGCAGGTTTGTGACCTTCATATGCCCTGTGGGAAGGTGTGGTTTTCAGCCGGACAGAGAACTAGAAGCCAGTGGCACACCGTGGTGCAGAGTCACGTGGACGTATCTAACACGGGGATGTCACAGCAGGGGAACTGTGGACACAGATGTGGCATGCCTTCCACTTACCCTGATGGTTTTGAGTTGGTTTTCCCGGGGACATCAGCATGCCTTCCACAGCCCTGGAAAGAGCATGGTGATGACCAGATGTGCAAGCAAAGCAGGCAGGACAAGGCCTGCCTCTCTGTGCTCCAGGCTCCCACCTGGCGGGGCTTGGCAGGGCCTGGCTCCCACCAGGGCTTAGCACTTGCTTGCCTCCTAGCCACAGGGCACACGGGTGTTGCTGGCTCTCTTTCTGCAGATTAAAGCTCTCGTGATTTGTGAACCCACCAGAGATCCTTTGTAGTTTTTAGCCTCCAGCTGGGGAGTCAGCTGCCTGAACCAGTCACCAGGAACGCTGAGGTCAGAGCCAGAGATCCTCACCCTGAGTCATGCCCAGGTGTGGATGCCCAGGTAGGAGCCCCGGGGGCTCTGCTCAGGCATCCGGAGCTCGGAGGGGAAACAGGTTGCAGTCAGGGTGAGTCTGGCAGGCACGTGGCCCCGGGGAAAGCTCCTGTTAAGGGCTATTGGCAGGCGGATTTGCAGGTGGACAGGTAGCCTTGGACACCCTGACCTGGACTCTACCCACCTGGCCTCTTGGAGTATTACAGGTGGTTTCCGCTCTGTCGACAGCCTGGACTCCATGAGTGCAGCTGTGAAGGTTTCAACAGGCATCGCCAAAGTGATGCTTAAAAACTCCTGAGAGCCCTTTCTGTTCTATCTGGTTCCTAGTGCAGAGCAGACCTTCCTCTGTCTCTAGCTGTACTGCATGAGGTGAGATCCTACTTCCAAGGTTGGTGCATGACTTTGAGTAAAACATTAGTTTAATAATGTAGGAGAAATGGAAAGCTGGTATCTCAGAACTTTTCAGGATCCTAAGGGATCGAATTACTTCGTTGCACAGATAACAACCCCCCCAGCCAGCGAGGTGCAATGACTTGTCTGAGGTCCACCAGATGGTCAACATAACCTACCCGGCAACTGCGGAACCTTCGGGGAAGGGGCAGCGTGTAGGAGGAACGTGGGGTGAGTGGATGCTCTGTATACACGGAGCTTGCAGACTAGTGGATTTGTGGTCCTTGTTCAGGGCCGGCCTTGCCTGGGATGGGCACGATTCCATCAAGGGGATGAGTGCTATGTCAGGGGACCCCAGAGCGGGGAGTGGAGGGTGAGAGCCAGGCTGGGATAGGCTAGCTCATCCTGTGAGACACAGAATCGTGAGTGCCCAGCACCAAGGAACCCTTCTGCAGAGACTGCGTTCTGGGCCCACAAAGGCTGGGATTAGGAAGACAGCAACGCCAGCACAGCGCATTCAGGATGGGGTTGGGGTGGGTGTGGGCTAAGGTGAATTTTTGTCCTAGGAGAGGTACAGAGAAAGTTTGGGGTGTTCAGCAGATTTCCTTCCCTTTCCAAAGTCTCCTGCTGTCTATCCTTGGTTAGGGCTGCTAGGGGCCCAGGGGGAAGTGGTTTTAGCTGGGGGGGGTGTGCATTTGGAGAGTTGGCAGAGTTGGAGAGTTGGTGGAGACAGACAGACAGACAGACAGACAGGGAGGCAGGGCCTGAGAGGGCTGGGGTTGGTCTGGTTGATGTGGCTGCTCCCAGGCCACCGTGGCCTCCACCTCCTCCTCCTCCTCCCCCTCCCCTTCCCTTCCTGCTCTTCCTCCTCCCTCTCCTCTTCCCCCTCCTGCTCCCCCTCCTCCTCCTCCTAGGCTATTTTGTCTGGACTCGTTTGCTCAGCCTGGAATTTCTGGGGCTGCATTTAGCCCAGACATATTGCAGCTCCTGGAGCTCAGGGACATCCCCCTGCACCCCCACACCCCCTTCCATGGAGTGGCACCTGGAGGGATTCCTGGGGGGCAGCCAGACGAGACAAAGGCTCTCTGGGCTCTGTCATGGCATTTGACTGCAACTGAGAAGCAGCAGAGAAAAAGCCCACCAAGAGCACACCGTGCTGTGGCGCGACCCGGGTCTCTAACTACATGTGCAGCAGAGGCCTACCTGTAACCGGTCAGGGTGTTGTCCAGACGGCAAAGGTGCCTGCGTGACTGTGTGGGTGGCCCTCTGTCACGTGCCAGAGCAGCCCAGTCCACGCCAGGACACACCAGGATCGGGCAGCAAAGCCCCCTGCAGGCCCCAAGCCAGACAGCAGTTCCCTGGCAGCGGCAGCCGTGGCGTGGGTGGCCGCCGGTAGCTGCGTGGACAGCCCTGAGAAAGGCGGACACCTGTGGATCCACTGAGGCCGAGAACTGGGATGCTGTAGGGGAATCTTTTCGGATCTGCATGCAGCCCTCCGGTGGCTGTAAGCTCCACACCTAGAACTAGTTTCCAGCCCTAAGCACTGAGGCTATACTGGGAACAAACAAGTGATGTTGGGTTTGGGAATCAGCTGCCCCCGTCCCCAGGAATCCTGCAGAATTAGGCAGAGTCCCCCTTCTGGCTTACAACTCCAGGAATAGCTATAAATGTTGACCGTCAGAATTTCCTCTCTGTACAATGGGTTCAGGACTGCCTCCTCACACGAGTGGCCCATGTACTGGAGGTGGCGTGCAGAGCCCGCCGTGCTCCAGCACCCGCCAGCGTCACCGGCCAACCGGGCAGGCTGGGGTGAGTGGAGCCAGCTGTGCCAGGGCTGCACTCAGGCAGCCGACATGCCATGGGGCAGGTCCGCCCCAATCACAGGGGCCGCGGTGAGGGCTGGTTACAGGCAGCGCAAGGGGGCTGGTATGACGGCTAGTTTTACGTCAGCATGGCTGGGCTGTGTGATGCCAGTGGTTGGGTCAAATGCCAGACCAGATGTTGCTGCGAGGTATTTTTTAGAAGTGACTGACATCTGAGCCAGCAGACTTTGAGCAAAGCAGGGGATGCTCCGGTTTGTGGTGGGCCTCGTCCGATCAGTCGAAGGTCTTAAGAGCAAAGACAGGTTTCCCCGAGAAAAGCGATTCTGCTTCAAGACGGCAACAGGAGAGCCCTGCCCGAGCCACCAGCCCGCTGTCCTGTGGAATTCAGACCCAAGACGGCAACGCCAACTGGCCCCTGCACGTCCAGCCTGCCCTGTGGATTTCAGAGTTGCCAGTCTTCACAATGATGTGAGCCAATTCCTTAAAAGAAATCCCCCAACCCTCTCTACGTCCTATTGGTTCTGCTTTTCTAGAGAACCCTAACACTTGTAGGGAGCACAGGTGAGGGGCCACCTCCTGTTAACAAATGGGGCACAAGGCCACCACCGTGGGTCCCTGCAGCCTCCTCCTCCCTCGGGGACACTTTCTCCTGGACCAGTCCCCATTCTTTCTGTGACACCCCAGAGCCCCATTTCTCCCTCTTTGAGACCTGATTCCTGGTACATGAGTGCCAGCCTTCGATCTCAACAGTACCCTTTGTAAAGAACCGTGAGGCAGTTCAGAAGCACACCATACAACATAAAATTTATTATAAAACTTCAGCAAATATAAATATCCAGGTGCTCATCGGGTCGGAGCCGTGCCGTGGACAGCAGCACCGTGATGACGGGGGACGCAGGAGGCTGGGGCAGCCGCCCATGGGAGCAGCCTCGGCCTGCCTGCCCAGCTGCATCACAGAAACGACCACATGCATGGGAAATTTCACAAGCCTGACCACACACAAAAACAAAACTCGGAGCGCTGAGGCTTAATCATCACGCCGGCTGCATGGCTGCTGTGTGTCATAGCAGGGCCACAGCTCTTTTTACGAACGTGGGGTTGGATGTCAACTGTACATCTGATCTGTCGTTTTGAAAAGAAAAGCATTAAGAAATGGATTTCAATAGGAATGCTTGCTTGCAAATAACTGAGAAAGATAGAACATCAGATATCGAAAGTCTCCCCTCCATCTCACGGGTCTGAAAGGGACAGGAGCACCGTAGCAGGGATTTCATTCTTCCCGTTTCCACATGCAAAGTCCCGAAGCTGAATGCAGTCCCCGGCAGGCGCCCCTAGAGAGGACGCTGGTTCTTGTGGCGGCTCCAGGTCCTGCGAGGAGCAACTGTGCGGCTGGGGAGGAGGAAGAGCCTGGGGCAGCCTGGGGTCCCTGCCCTGCCCTCCTCTCAGAAAGCTGGTCGTTTCTGATGGCCAGTGGCCCCCTGGCGGGAGATATTCTGTACGTTTTCCTTATTTCATGGCCTTTCCTTCTTAGTACAAAGCACCAGACGTTTAGTGTTTGGCAAGTTCGCCTCTGCGGGTCTTTCGGACTTGATTTGGCTGCCTGCAAGCGAGAATGAGCGTCGCTGTCCTGCGGGGCCGCCTCTGCCTGCCACTCAGCGGCCATGACGCTGGGGCCTCCCGGTTCTGCCCAGCAGCAGAGTGGCGCGCTCGCGGACACAGGTGTGTGCCCCGGCTCACAGGGACACATGCACACACACGTGCTCTTGCTCAAAGAGCTGGACAGTCTTTTCCTTCCAGCCTGGGTCTTCCTTGGACGCCTTCCAATGTGCCCTGCACAGCTCAGCGTGGGAGACTCCTCCGCCGCGCAGGCACCTTGTCCGCCGTGGGAAGCCGTCCCGACTCACAGGTTGGACTTGGAGCAGGCCCTGCAGCACTGCCTGCCGTAGAACCTGTGGGCGCACACCCCGTGCTGCGGCACCAGGTAGCACCAGTGGAAGTAGTCCTTGCAGAAGGCGTCTGAAAGTGAGCAAACCCGCACGGTCAGTGCTCCCGAGCGCAGCATCACACGCCACCAGCTAATGACTGTCCCGCAAATGACAGCAAATTTGTCATGCTCTGAAGCTGCTGAACAGAGCAGCTCTTCAGGCCTGACTGGGGCCCTTCGGAACCTACTCTTTTTACAAGACCTTTCTTGGAAGTTTCCTGCAAAACTAAAATCTCCTTTTTGTGCCAAACCCACCTTCTCAACCACTCGCCCACCCGAGGCAGTGGAGCCTCTGTGGACTGACTTTCAATGGTCCAGTTCTCTGGCTGAGCCAAACCACTTGCCTTCCTCAACTATGATTTTTCTCAGAAAAGCCTGGACAGGCCACCATTGCCTGCAATACTGGAGGTATTTTGTGTTGTGTGCACAGGGACGGTGCTCAGAGAGCGCCCAGTGAATAAGGGAGGCTTTTATCTAACTTGGGGGGAAAGGCTGCTTTAGTTAAGGCTGCCTTCTTTAAATGCAGCGAATAGCATGGAATTAGGAAAGAAATCATGCTTTCCTAAAGCTAGACCCATGTCACCACATCATCATGATCTATGACATTCTGGGGTGGTCCGAGAGGTGGCAGGGTCTGATTTGTGGGCCATTTCATTGCAAAACTGGAGGAGGAGCTGCAGAGAGAGAAAAGTGGGGCAGACACAAGACCCAGACTCTAGGCCCTCTGAGGACCTCCCAGAAACTTGACCGCCTGCCCCTGAGGCCCAGGCCCCGTCCAGGGGCTACCGAGCTCACCTTTCTTCTCCGCGATGGGGCAGAAGCGGGTGTTGCAGGCCAGGGAGGCCTCAGGCTTCTGGTGTGGGAGGCAGCCTGACGCTGGCCGGCCCCCGGCCAGGCACTGCACGGACCTGGTCTGGACGCCGCCCCCACAGCTGGCCGAGCACTGCGGGGAGACACACACAGGTCAGCTGTTGGTGCCGCCCTGCAAACGGGGCGCTGCTGCGGGCCAGCAAGGGAAGAGCACCGTTGGTGAGGAAGAGTCACGCTTGGCCTGATGCTGACAGTCCCTGTCACCTTGTCCGTAGCGTGCATCAGCGTGCCCCGGGCAAGGCTCCACTGGAACTTCTGAACCGACCTGGTGACGTAGCTACGATGACCCTTCCTGCTGTCAGACAGGAGAGCCTTTGCTGGTGACAGTGCCTGCTCAGGCTGGGATTTGACTCATGGAGTCGGATGCTAAGGCCTTAACTGAGGGTTGCTGGGACTGGGCTCTTTGGGTACAGAGTACACTTTTTTAAAACATTAAGTAAACTGAGTAAAACAAATGATATTCATGGATTCATACGTTACCTCCTCAGACTACAGGTAGTGCCGAAAAATATTAGATGCCCCCCATAAAATTGCTTACGATATCCTTCTGATTAATAAACAAGGAAAGCCTTCCAATTCTGGCTTCTACTTGAGGTGCTTCAGAGCACCAGACTGCTGACGTGACCACCCAGGACGCGGGGCCAAGGTGCTCACTGCCTGCCCTGGCTTCTCACCCAACTCCAGGCGCCGGGCCGGCCCTGTCACCACCGGGTATGGCAGCCCCTCCTCTCCTCTTACCTCTCTCCTTGCTCGCATCCCCCCTCCACCCTAGACGTCTAGAATGTTCTTAAGTGAGTCATTGATGGTTTGATAGACACAAGGAAACTGGGGATATCTGGGGATACCAGGGCTGTTTCCAAGCTTAGCGTGCGAGAAACAGCCCCTCAGGGAATGCCCTCACCGAACCCTGCTTTCTGGCAGCCCCAACTGGAACTAGCTTGGTGAGAGGCGTGATACAACTAAGCCCCTTCTAGACCCCAAGTTCCAGGGCTCCCAGTGCCTGCTGGGAGCTCATTTTGTTGAGCCATCGGCATCTTACGGGGCCCCCAGTACTGTGAGTAGCAAAAGCTCAGGGAAGGGAGGGGGTGTATTTGAGCATCTTCCATTAGCTGGCCCGGCGCGCACGCCACAGAATGTGAGTGGGATCCCTCTGGGGTCCACTGCGGTGAAGAAACTGAGGATAAGAAACTACAGAGACAGAGGAACCTGAACCCGCACCCACAGTCTAGACTAAATAATGTAAATTGTGCTCAGAGAAGGCCACCAGTTCAAAAATGTTAAGAATGTGAGCAATTAAACGCGCACCTGCAAGAAGACGGGGTTGGATAACACTTTGGAAGTCCCTGTGCGTGGTGGATAAACTAAACGGCTGCTTTAAAATGTGAGGGTAACGCTGGGACAAGCCGGGGCTCACGCTGCTTGCCCAGACCGACAGGCCGTGTGCGGAGCCGGGCGCTGAGGGCCTGAGGCCGTGGCTTGTGCGCTGAGACAGCAGCTCAGAGCTTCTCGCTGGTCACGTCCTCATCTCAGGCCGCTTCCCACCGCCGGGATCAGCCTGCCCCTGAGCAGCGGCGCCAAACCTCGCCTGCTTCTCTCCGGGACCGGCTGCAGCCAGAGCTTTACCAAGTAGCGCAAATGCCCCGGGACAGGCACCGGGTGCTGCAGCAAGTCAGACACCTTCCCCTGGCCCTCGGGAGGGGAGAAGTTGGAAACAGAGAGTGCTGAAAATCACTGGCTGAAGGAGTTGTTCCTTCCTCTCGGTTTTTGACCTCTTTGGATCAGGGATGTCCGGGCCCTGTGCGTGTGTCTGGAACACCTGGGAGACTTTCCCTGTGCTTCAGACCCAATTTCAGCAAAAGTCGTCAATAATTCAGTGTCAATACATGACTGTGGCAACCAGAAAAAAACACTGTGGGCAGATTCGTGTCTGATTTCATTATCAGGGTCACACACCGGAGCCAGACGTTTCCCATCACCTCTTACATCTTTCTGGACATCCCCGGACCACGGTTCTGGCCTGTGATCCTTGCAGTCTGCACTCAGATGCCCCTCAGCCCGCGCGGGGCGCCGGGAGCCTTGCGCCGTGGCTTGTGCGCTGAGACGGCAGCTCGGAGCTTCTCGCTGGTCACGCCCACAGCTCTGGGCGTCCAAAACTTCTCTTTTGGGTTGAATTTATACCCTTCCTTCCTTCCTTCCTTCCTTCCTTCCTTCCTTCCTTCCTTCCTTCCTTCCTTCCTTCCTTCCGACTCTCCAGCAAATGCAGAAACTCGGGTTAAATTTCTTTCATGCTCAGCAGCTGGGGCAAAATTTCATTCTTGCTGAGGATTTTACGCCTTAATTGAAAATTGAGAGATCGCGACATATTTTAAAATCATGTAAACAGTTCCAAAATAATTACTATGTGGTTTGGTCCATTTTTGTCACTGATTCACTTATTCAACAGATGTTAACTGCTCACTCCTCTGTACCAGGCACTGTTCTGGGCACTAGATACTGAGGGCGAACACGGCGGCGTGGCAGGGCCGCCCGCTGGCCACTCACAGTGTGGCCCTTCGCCCAGCAGCGCGTAGTGTGACCGCCGCGTCAGACTCAGCGCCTTCCCAGGTGGTGCCTACGCACAGGGAGTGAGAGAAGCACTGGTCTGGAGAGTTTTAAAATTCCCTGTGAGAAAAAATTATAGGATAAAAACCCTCCAAATTTCTCAAAATTTGCATTTCTCTACGTGAAGTAAAAAAACTAAGATGTTCAGCTGCACATTTGGAAAACATTTTGAATTGACATGTGGAAAAGAACCAAGGCAGCATCTGGGGGAGGTCCTGCAATGAGTGCCTTTTTGCCATCCTAGGGTTACGCGGCCTCCTTTGCACCTGGGAGACCACCTTGCCGCCACGCCCTGAGGGAGGCCCTGCAGACAGCTTAGCTGCAGCTGCCCTTCCAGTGAGTGTCACCAAGCCCTCAACCAAGCACAGATTTCTAGAATGCTGACTTGCTGAGAGCCCACTTCCTGCTCACTGTCCTCGGTGTGCTCCTGCTCCAGTGGTGGTTTCCACGCCTTCAGAACTCAGCAGCTCGTGTCAAGAGGCACTGAATCAACACCCCAGGTGAACAGGAAAACAATCACTCTTGGTCACTAGGAAAAAAGATGAATTTTTAAATAATAACATTTGCCTCTTTTTTTTTAAATTGTAAATTAGAGTGATCCTTCTTTTCGATGTCACTGGTTGTTGTGGAAATGCGCTAGGGGACGGTGAAGGCTGCCAGTCTCTAGTCCTGGCTGATGTCCTGGCGGCCTCACTCCGCCGCCACAGGTCACACTCAGAGGAGCCCTTAACACCCGGGGCTTCCTGCAGGCAGAGTGCATATCTTGAACACGAGGAGTAACAAGTAAACAAATACACGATAATTCCAGAGGGCCGAAGCTTTCACACTTCATTTTCCTACTGTGCCGTCTCTCCCGAGAGGCCAACGGCAAGCTCCTCCCCGTCCCCCCCACCCCCGCACCTGCCTCTGCGCGGTCCGCCTCCTGCAGTCTAGACTTGCCGCCCCCTGGAACTTTCCCCACTCCCCAGGGACCAAACGTCTCCTCATTTGAGGATGGGACTGCACAGACCTCAATGACAACCTCTGCTATGAACATTTAGGTTATTAGTATGAAACGTCCGACGTCCTTAAGTACTAAGTTTGACAGTTGGTACCTCTCACATTTCACTTTGACACTTTGTTTTGTTTTTATTGTGAAGACACATTCGGTCTTTCAAAGGCACATGTTGGCTTATGATTGTCTTTCAAATATTTTTTAGAGCAATTTTTGTGAAACCACGGATAAGTCAAAAATTCGTGTTATTTTCGAATATGAGTTCCATTGTGGAACCAATGCAGCACAGACAGCCCAAAATATCAACATAGTGTTTGGGAAGGATGAGGCTAGTGAATGCATGATACTCGATGGTTTGAGAATTTCCATCCTGGTGATTTTAATCTTGAAAATGAGCCACATGGGCAACCTGAGACCAAGGTGGATAACGATGAGCCAAAAGCTGTAGTGGAAGTGAATCCATCTTAACCTACGTGTGAATTAGCAGCAAGGTTTGACATTCTTATTCCAACAATACTGGACCAGTTGAAACAAATGGGCAAGGTAAAGAAGCTGGATAGATGGGTTCTGCACGAATTAAATGAGCATCAGCAGAGACAGGACTACTGTAGGACCCAAGGACAATGACATGGTGATACACTTGGGCCCCACTGAGCAGGTCTGTGGAGCAGGCTCTCTGTGCCTCAGCTTCCTCATCTGTGGAATGGGGATCACGCTACCTCCCTTAGAGGCTGCTAAGAGAGATAAAGGACTTAGTTCAGAGCAGAACTGGCACTGGGACTCTGCTCAGGGGTTAGCTGCTCTCACTACTCTTATTCTCCTGTATTTGGGTGTGGCCCACAGTGAGGACACTCGAGGGAGTGAGCCTGTGAGGTCTGTCAAGGAGCTGGGCGTGACGGTGACGGAGCGCACAAGGCTGTCACCGCTGCACACACAGCCACTCTCCTGCCCTGCCGTTTCCTTCTACCTTCACCTCTCTGGAAAAGAGAGAATCAGAGCTGGGGCCTGCGGCAGGCAGGGAACCGCTGTGCAAATGGGGAAGAGGCTCAATCTCCTGGCCTCTTCTGATGAGGAAACCAGAAAGGAAAAGCGCCCTCTCCCCGGGCAGGCATAAGCCAGTGCAGCAGCTCATGGTTGGCCTGTGGCGGGTGGGTTGCGTGCCAGCCCCTGGAACCTCTAGGGGCCTGGGCCCACCTGCTCTGAGAGCAGAAATGCCAGCAGGAGCCAGAAGAAGGAGGGCACGGACTTGGGACAAGGAGGAAGCCAGAAACCAAGAGCCAGAGCCAACGAGCTGCTGCCCAGAGGACGCACTGGGGCTGTTAGGAGCCCAGGCAGGAAACAGGGCGAGGAAGGAGGGTGGGCTGCAAACAGCCCATGAGCTTACTGTCACCCACTCATTCCAGAGTTCATGTTCCTTCCCTGTTCATACTCATTTCTGCGGAATTCTGCCCAGATTTGCCAAAAGTATTGTATTTCCTTATACTTAATTGGGTGACATTTAGAACAAGACACATGTACCCTAAAAGATTCAGTAACATTTGGAGACCATCCTCAGAAAGCCACACCCACAACCGGGAACAGGGCCACCCGCACACTCTCTGGAAAACCAACCAGCTGATGGAGGTGCTCCGCCAGCTCTGGGGAGCACCCCCTCGCAGAAGCCTCCCCTTAAGCCAGCTGCCCACTCATGGGGCAGGGAGCCGGGCCCCCACATTTGCTGGGAATTTAGAGCTTCCCCTACCTGGGACCAGGGTGAGGCAAACCAGCTGCCCCGTGGGGGACCTGCAGCAGCATACAGGGGGTGCTTAGGGCACGGGAAGAGGGCGCAGGGCTGTTCCAGCTCCAGGTTGGGCTTCGGCAAACGCAAACACTTCTTTGAGGCCAGCTCTCGATACTTCCCGGAAACGTACTTTTCGGCACATCTTAAGAATCTTTTCTGTGTTCCCCTTTCACATGTCACAGAGCACTAAAAATAAGAGAGCAAAGATGTGAGTGAAAAATACCTTTTTTTCTTCCAAAATCAGTAGGTCAGAATGTTCCCAAAGATATGAGCTTTAACATTTATATGTGTAGACACTCATTGAAATTTATTAGAACATAGCATTTTTAAAAGGCTTTATAGTATCTATCATTAAAAGAGGATCTTGAGGTCACAGTGGCATATTAGAATGTACTGAAATTTAATACCCAAAGACATGTGGTAAACACCACAGTCCATGGAATTAACCCACCCAACTGCAGGCACGATGCTGGTCCCTAAAGCAGGGGCAGGTAGAAGAAACCCTGTGCTCACAAATCTTCCCCAGCAATCTGAGTGCACCTTGTGCAGAAAGTAAGCATGCATGGAGAGAAAATTCACTGGGGTTCCCCTCTGAGGTGTGCTCTGAGCTTGAGCTGTCCTGGCTGCCAGACACTCTGGCATGTGCAGAGGCGCCCTGGGCAAACCAGCAGGCTGGGCAGAAGGCTGCAGGCAAAGAGGACACACAGAAGCAAGGCACACTGTTGAACCACAGGCCAAGGCATGGAGGGTCTCTGAGAGAGAGGTCCGGTCCGGGGTTGCTGACTCACGCTGGGGAGAGTGAGTGATGACTTGCAGCCCCATGGACCATTGGGCTGACATTACCTAAGCAAAGAGCCCAGGGGCAACACCTGCTCATGTTCCAACCTTGCACTCTCGCCCTTAGGTTTGCAGGTGTGCTTTTTGTGCACCTTAATGGAGACCAAGTTGGAAGGCTCCTCCCTGTTGCTGGACTGTGACTAAGAGCGATGCTCTGGTGTGTGTGTGTGTGTGTGTGTGTGTGTCCATGTGCATTTCAGGGCAAGGGCTTTCTACCTGGACACTGACCATAGGTTATATAGCCCAGGTCATTTGCTTTCTATAGTCTCTGCCTCTAGGGACAAGAACAACAGAAACATCTTTTCCAAAGACAGTGCATTCAGTATTATGACACACTGTCATTTCTACGTCCCAGGTGAAAGAGAACCTGGAGTTGCTTGTTAGCAATGGCAATGGTGTTTTTATTTTTCAGTGGCAAACAGAAGCAGAGTGTCAATGGGATTTCAGGGAGCAAGTGTTTTTATTTTGTAGTGACAAACAGAAGCAGTGTCTCAATGGGATTAAATGTCCTGCTTGGCACATTCTACCGTCCTCAGCGAGGCATCATTCGAGGTGTGGGGAGATGCGGTGCCTGATGAGACCTGCATCCTGGCCCAAGGAGCGTGAGATGGGAGCAGGCGGGCGCTCCCTTCCCATGGCTCCCTTGAAAGGCACAGGCACGACTCTCCCCATGCTCCGTGCAGGTGAGCACGCACCGGGCTGGGCTGCGGTCATTCTGCGGGCTGTGACATTTCTGAAGTCCTTTCGGGCTCACGTGAGCCAAAGCTAGTCACGAAACTGTCCTTACTCCAAACTCATGTTTCCAAATGTTAGTCCCATTATGACAGGGTCTAGGACAGTCCCTGAATGGTGCAAATGCAAGGGCTTCCAGCTGCACAAAGCATACATTTTAGAAAACTCCACATAAGAGGTTCCTTCTGCAAATATAAAAACTGCCTAGAAACCTGTCTTAGCAAGTGTGTACTCTGTTTCTTCCCACAGTGATCCACCTTCTTTTTGCTCCACACCAGCTACGCCTTTCCTGGAAAATGGCTATGCTGCTCTGGAGTTAGGTGAGTGTCCAGGACCCACTGTCAGCCAGCCAGAGGAGCGCGCCCTGTTCTCACACTCACCCGGTTCGGTTCGCCCTCTGTCCTCTGCTCACACTGGCTCAGTGATGACCATGTGGATGCCCCAGGCCAGATGCTCCAGGACAAGATTCCGAAGCCCAAGGAGACATTGAGTAATGCTTTGAAGTTAACTGAAGCCAAAAGGGGAGGCCTGGAGCTGGGGCGAGGGACCGGACACTCAGGCAGCACGGGGAGATGTGAAGGCGGAGGAGCGGGCCTTGAGAAGCCGCGGGAGAAAGGAAGCCGGGAGGCAGAGCTGGTTGGCCATTCTCCAAGTGACCACTCGTCTACCTGGGGCCAGCACCTTCCTGGGACCCACACACCCACCTGGAACCGGGCACCGACCTGGAACTGCGCACCTACCTGGGACCAGCACACCCACCTGGAACCGCGCCCCTACCTGGAACCGCGGCACCTACCTGGGACCAGGCGGACACGAGCCACTGAAGCTTCTTGTGCTTGTTGCAGCGCTGCAGCAGGCAGGCCTCGTGCGTCTTGGGCTTGGGCTCCGAGGTGCAGACGGCGTTGGGCAGCAGCTGCGCTCTGGCCGCAGGGTCGGTGCTCTTACAGACCACCGCGCGCTTCCTCCAGCCCTTGCCGCAGGTTCGTGAGCACTGCACAGAGGAGCCCGCTCAGCGAAGGGCAAGGGCCGCCTGTGCCCGTCACCCCGCCGCCCCCGACCCGTGCACTCACCTCCGCCCAAGGTCCAGCGCTCCAGGCGGGCGGGCAGCGCTGGGGGTTGCAGGCCTGGCGGCTGGCGGGCGCGGGCTGCGGGCACAGGCTGGCCGGGAGCAGCTCCTCATGATGGCGCGCGCGCCGCGTGCAGTGCACGGGCCGGCTCTGGGCACCCCCGCCGCACGTCCGGCTACAGGTGCTCCAGTTCCCCACCGACCAGCTGCGAGGGCACAGAGAGGGTCGTGAGAGCCGCGGCCTGCCAGGGTCCCGGACACAGTCGGGCGTCCTTTCCGGTTCCCGCTCTGCAAGGCTCGCCCTAGCCGGTTGCCTCCGCCGCCTCCATCAGGGATCTGTTGTTCTTTCCTGCCCCTGGCTTTTGGGTTCCAATGGCCTTGGAAATAACCCATCTCAGCACAAGGTGTCTGCTCTCTCCAGAACATTTTTTTTTTAAATAGAAAATTTAAAACATATTAAAAATTGTAAAAAACCCCTTTGTGTTCCCATCCACCCAACTTCAGCAGTCATCAATGTGTGCCCTGACCCCTAAGGCATTTTGAAGGAAATCCCAGACATGTAGATATTTCAATATGCATCTCTAAAAGGTGTTTGAACATCATCAGGACACCTAGAAAATTAGTGATAATTCCTTAACATCAGTAAATATTCAGTGTCCCAACTCCCAATTGTGTCATAAATGTTATAACTTAAGTATTTGCTTGTTTGAAGACTCCAAATAAAGTCCGGACTTTGCCACAGGCTGTCCTGTCTTCTCTTTTTGTCTGTAGGTTCTCCCTTAATCTTGCTTATTTTTCTGTTTGATTTACTGGTTACGAACCCGGATCTTTTACCTTACTGAGCGTCTCACAGCCTTTGTTGCTGGTCTCTGTGCTGTTGCTCTCTGTGCTCATCTGTCCTCTGTCTTTCCTGTCACTTGGCGGTTGGACCTAGAGTCTTTATCAGATTCTGGTTCAATGTTTTTCATACGACAATTTCATAAGTGACCATGCATTCTCCCAGCAGAGGCTCATGATGTCTGGCCATCTTTCTTTCAATTTGTTATGAGCTCAGTAAGTTTTATCTCAAAGACAGCTTTTTTTTTTCTTTTTTCGGGTGATAAAAGTCCCCCCTGTCAACACGCACATTGGCAGATGATGGGACGTGGGGTGGTGCCAGGGCTGGGCACCACCTCGACTGGCTTGGCACAAGTGCAGCTGTAGGAGGGCTGGATGCGTGTGGGGGCCGGGGACAGTGCGTTGAGAGGAGGGGACACCCAGTAGGTCAAACAGGACTCAGTGAGCTGAGGGCCCGTGCTCCCTCCGGGAGGCACTCAGCCGTCCGGGTTCTAAGAGGACTTGATGATTTTCCTTCACATGTATCTCCCCGTTCGGCCCCGTCTGCCAAGGCGGAAGGGGATGGGAAGTGTTAGTGCAAAAACTGAAAATTCTGTGCAAGACTTTGGCACCACCTTGGTAGTTGGAAAAAACTACCAGCACTAAAGGGAAAGGACAAGCCACGATCCTCAGTGTTCAGGCAATGCAGCATGAGGATCGGGTGGGCGAGCGCGGGCTGCCCAGCCTGCTTCCTCCAGCGCCGGTGTCTAGCCAGCAGGGCACGATGCGGGCCCACCCCGGGACTCGGAGCCCGGGGGCTGCCTGCCAGGCTTTGCTCGCGGCTCTGTCTGCAGAGGGGCCCCATAGTGACGTGTTGCATCTGCTGCTGCCCAGCCTTTCTGAGGACCAGTTAGGATAACATGACTTTCTCCTGAATCTTGAGGCAAGACAGGATTGATGAGGACGCCCAGGTTTGTCCTTTGGCTTCCTGACCATCCTGTCCCCCCACCAGCACCCCCATAGTCACTGTGGCTAGAAGAGCCAAAGCAGCAGCCCAGAGAGCTGGGCCAAGATCTCCTGAGGCGCCTGTCACCAGGACAGGTGACTTCCAGAATGAAGTTTGTGGGCCCGAGTTATACGAAGAGATAGCAAACACCACCCAGAGTCCTTCCTGCCGGAGATAACATCATGATTACTTCCTCACGTCTGCTTCTGGGGCTTTCTGTGCGTGTAAATATATTTTAAACATGGTTAAGGGCAGGCAGGATATGCAACATTTTATTCAGGATTTTTTAAAAATGACTAAAACAAGTATTTTTCCTACAGTGCAAAGCCTTCGCAAATATATTTTCAGTGTCTCTGATTTCACAACCTGCACCACGGTCCTTCCTAAGTAAGGAAATACAGGCAAAAAGGGTGGGATTCTCAAGCTTCCGGAGATCCAGGAACTTCCTGAAATTGAACCAGTTCCATGCGAGCCACGTCTGTTGAGATTTCAGGGCAGGATGATCAGTGCCTTTCCTTATGTTCTCAAATGGGGCCGTGGCCCAGGTAATTTTGGAGCCAAATTTGGGACTATTGCGAAAGTCCTGGGGCTAAATTGGGTGGTGGCCCGTGAAGGAGGGTGGGAAACAGGAGTGACCCCACCAGGACTCCGACAGCCGCACGCTGCTCGGTGCCTGTAGACTGAGGTGCACCACACTGTTTTTACCTGCTTTTGTTTGTAGAAACCTTGAACTATTTTATACCAAGTGTTTTTCCCGAAAAGATTCCACTGTGTTTTTAGGAAAATTATAAACATTTTGTAATGAGAATTTTTATACGCAAGAAAAGAAAATACGTCGGTGTTGTGGGAATTGTCCTATATTAACTGTGGAAATGCTTCAATTTTTCAGTGTCAACAAGATCAGTGTTTTTTATTACCTGCTAGACCATCTAAATCACGCATCCTTCTTATGAAAGATCAGCTTTTGGCTTCGTGGCTGTGATAATTCTGCGTTTCGAGCCTCTCGGTGGCTCTATTTCCACCCCGTGGGCTTTCATGTTGTCTTTATGTTTCCTGCCGTTTCTTGCATTTGCTCTCTCGGTCCTGCAGCCTGACAAATTACAACTGGTGTGTCCACATCAAGCTGTGAGAGACACCTGGCTGTCTGGAGGCTTTTCACGCCATCTCACGACGGCTTCTGTCTCTGCCATCTTAAGATGTTCCAACAGGGCTGGGCCATTCTCTGCCCTCCTCTCTCAACGGCAAGTCATTACAGAGTCCTCCTGAACAGAGATCATTCACACCACAGCTGGGAACGCCAAGCGTCTGTTTTGTTTCACAAACCGAACTCTGGGGAAATGTCTTCATTTCAGCTCATGAGTGAGTCAAAATCCACATAAGCTTCCGTACCAGTGTCTGGGGGCTCCACGAACAGTAATAAGCTATGTTCGGTAGCTGTCCAGTTGCCCTGAGGGCCCCTGCTTCGTTTGGCTTTCCTAAGCCCACCAGCTGGAACAACACAAGTGGCTGGTATTACCCAAGGCAGGGCATGGGAGCACTCAGCACCCAGCACCATCAGTACTTCCCATAAGTATTTCACACTGCCCAGGCTGCCTCCTGCCTCGTGGGGCACACTTTGTGGCTCTCAGCACTGCTGGAAGAAGCGATGGGATTTACAGTTCTCACGCAACAGCTTAGGTAGGATTTCCTGGTATCATTTGTTCAATATTCAGTATCCTTAGTGGTCAGCAGTTATTGGTTGTTTCTCAGTAAAATGACTTTCCCATTTTTTTAAACATAAAATAACATTTTGATTTGAGTCTGGAAAGTTTCCTTCGAAAATGCAAATTTCCAACAAGGGTGAAATACCTTGTCATGAAGCACCACACAAGCAGTGCATGTGTCATAACGACGGTCCTGACTCAGAGGCCAGCCCTGGCCTGGACCCGAGCCGCTTGCCGCTCACAGCTGAGCCCCGCCCACGGCCGCCCAAGCTCTGCTCACGGATTTAACATCACTGAGTCTCTAAAGACCTTCGTTTTAAAATTCAGTTTCAGTTTCTTTTGCTTGTCAGTTATCTTTGAATTTTCAAGATCAAGCACTTCGCTGCTCAATTTTTAAGAATGACTCTTGGCGTTCTACGTGGGAGTCTCTCATCGCTCAGTGGAAAAGGTGTGGAACAGCGATGGGGTAGAAATCTCGCCACAGCACAAACCGACAAGAGGCCAGGCCAATACTTAAATATTAAGTATGAATGGCTGGATTTAGTTCCAGAGGGGTGAGGGGTGGACATGTGGGTGACAACTGAGAGCGTAGCTTTCCCTGGGAGGCGCCACCTCTACATGGGGCCAGGCTTGGGTACGTCTGTCCCAGTGTCCAGTAGGCTGTTCTTCATCACATCACCCACTTTGGTGACCTCTGTGACCCTGCACATGGACATGCTCAATACCCAAATAGCCCAGAGCTTAGGACAGCTAGCAATATGGCCTGATGGGACAGGTATTAGGTGACTTTTGAAGACACAACAACCTTCTGTTCATATCAAACAGCAGCATCTTTACATGTGTAAGTAATCTGAGACCTACCACACTTTTCTTTCAAATGAAATGTTTTGAAGATAACGATGCACATTCAACAACAAACAGACGCCAGTTTGAAAAGTCGGCATTTTCCATAGAAGAAGAAAAGAGTTAACCAGCTAACTTTCAAGAGTGCAGGCTGGCTAGAAGCTGGAAGCACGGCAGCCAAGGTTAGCAGGACGTGGGTAGAGTGGAAGGAGAGACATGGCTTCCCAAGCCCATCCGGCAGACGACCCCGCGCCTTTAGCTCCCCTCCCCCTCACTGACTTGGGAACTTATGATTGATCTAGTCAAAGGACATTCCATCAGTATCACCTGGTGCCAGCTACACTCCAAGCAAACTCAGAGCAGAAGTCCAGCTCTGAAAGAGACGACGATCTTGGTAACCAAAGGTGTGAGTCAGTGCAGTAGGTACAGCCGGGGGGACTAGACAGATGGCACAGTGCTCGCGCACAACACCTTCTGGAGCAGCGCACTCCAAGTCTCCAGGTCCCCCTAAAGTGCAGCACTAGGTACATCAGAAATAAATCCTCCTGAAGGCCACCAGTAAGCACATGAAAAGTGACGACGACATGCCACACATTCTCATCCTCCCTCTACCACGGTCTGTTTGCAAAGATGTTCTGCACGCTGTCCGGGCAGGCCAGGACCCTTGGACTGTCTCCTGGGAGGAGTCCTCCTAGGGGCTAATGCTGGAGTCTGGATGGCTTTTCCTATGGGAATGGAAAGCCCATTTCTGAAACTGGTTGGCAGGGGGGGCCTGGAAAGCCTGCAACCTGACAGTTACTCCGTTTTCTTCAGTCCCAAAAGTCAAACCACTTTGTTTGACTTGGGAAACCGAGGGAGAAATTTGCAATGAGCCAGACACAGACACAGAATTGTTTTCAGGCCTAAATGCAGAATTTCTTTGCCGAAGCACACAATGAAAACTGAAGGACATCAAAACCTCTCCCCAAATGACGTGCTGTGGGTGTTAATTTTACAGACTGAGAAGCCAAAGGTATGTGGAGTTCTACCACTCAGAGGCCAACAAGCTATTTTTACCAGGTTTTCTTCTCTCACTATCCTGTCATCAGATCTTATCTTAAAAAGAATCAGTAAGGTCTACAGAGCTTTCATTTACACGAAGACAGACAGGGAAAATGGAATTATGAGAGACACACAGACAAAAGAAACTGACCTCACAGTTCAAAACAGCCTTAATTCCCTGTTTCCACAAAAATCCTTCATCTGAGGGTTTCCTCTCTGCAGAACACTGGGGGTTTTGCATTCGTTCATGTACACGAAAGACTCCAGCTCATCAAAGTCAAAAGGGAAATCACTCGGTTCTCCATGGTGACGGTGGTGGGTCCCCGGCAAGGTTGCCCCTTCATCCTCTCTCCACGGAAGACAGGGAGGGAAAGCGGAGCGTCAGAGCTGTGGCGGACTCCAGAGCCGACCGCATTTGCCAATCTAGTCTCGTGTATGGGGAAATCGAGCTCCGGGAAGCAAGGGCTTCTTGACTTGGGAGGAGATGCAAACAGGAGGGGGCATATCTTACTGCCAGCCCCCACCCCCAAAACAGCACTGTTGCCAGAATCCGTCCCTACTTTACTGCAAAGAGCAAGAGTCTTCTACTATCTTCAGATTTCAACGTCGGGAGGGCAACCCCCTCTTGCCCACTTCTGTAACCCTTCGACACCCAACCATTGCGCCAGGTGTGTATGTTACAGATGCCTTTGCGACGGACTACAAGGTACAGGGTGGAAACACACACAGGTGGGCAAATGAGCAATCGAGACCAGACTGCAACCGCGATGGAGAACTGACTGCAGAAGCGGTGACTCCCCCACTGTGCGGCGCAACATCCACAGTTCTCGTGCCCAGGGACGGCACACGGGCTGAGGGGACCCTGGGCTATTAGCTTCTGACCAAGACAGTGTTCCTCTAACTATAGCTGCAGGTGGGGCTCTCAAACATCTGCGCAGTCCTGATGAATCAGAAATCTGATGGCCCTGGCGTCCCAGGGGCTGGGGTCAGGAATCTAAAGCTTTGCAAAGCCCTGCCGTCCTCAGTCCTGGTGGCCGGAGGAGCAGCAGCTTTGGGAGCATGATCCTGAGAAAGGCAACATGAACTCTTCAGGAGAGCCCGGGCACTGGCCACTGAAGTTCTGAACTACCCTCCTCTCCCTTTTGGGCCTCAATTACTTGTATTAAAGCTGTATTGATTTTATTGTTTAATCATTATGAGAATTAACTAGATAATAAAAACCAATAAAAAACCAGGCTGAAGGGAGTCTGGTGAATCGATTCTTCTGGAGAAAACCAGATGCCTTCATTCCCTGTCCTGAGCACATCAGAAAAGCCCATCTGGGCTCCTTCACGGAGCAGCCTTCCCAGCCTGCACAACCCTCCCCGTTTGAAGGTTGTGCTCTGCAGCAGGCTCCTGGCCCAGGTCCAGGGACATGACTCCTGTGAGTGCAAAATCACGGCAGCTTGAGAAGGAACCCCGAGAACCAAGTGATTTCCGAGCCAGCCTCTTCCAATGTTGAACTCAAGATATCTGAGAAGTGAAGGAATTGTCTCCCATGTTTATAGCCTTCCAAGCCTCTCAAACAATCCAGTTGAAGAACTGGGGAGACTCCGCTATCCCAGGATGTCTCCATGGTGCAAGGTCTCCTTGAACTTACTGTTTACTTGGACGTGGAAGGTAGCAATAATGGAATAGTGGGTGTGTTCATAAGAGGAGGCACTGTTTAGGTTACAAAGATTCCTCTTACCCCCCACCCACCACCTACACACACAGTCGGTTCCCACTGGGCAGGGCCACATGGCCTCCCAGTGAGACTCCGGTTTTCTACTTTCTATTTTCCACCTTTTCGTCAGGAGGGCAAAGCAGTGGAATACTCCCTGGATTTGCTTCTGTCCAGGGGCTCCCTATGAATCTGCTCCGCTCTTCTCTGAACACTGGATGGATGGGCCTGATGGCTCCTCCCTGCGCACTGGTCCATCTCCGGCCTTACTGGAAGCTCCTCTTTCCTCACTCTGAATGGACACATCAGATTCGGGGCCTCCCTGCTGCCCTGGCGGTGCCCGCTGACCACCACCCACGCCACACCCACCAAGCGCCAGGTGGTGAGGTGCCAGCCGTGCCCAGGGATGTCAACATCCTGCTGTTTGACATGCCAGCCCACAGGGTGCTGAGCCTGTGCTCCCATCCCCCATTTGTTTACGCTGGACTTCTCACTGGAATTATGTAATATAATTAAATTTGATGTAGCTCCATGAAACATGAGCAGAGAAAAGGAAAAGCTTGTTTCTATGAAAATGAAGTTAAATCTTTGGAATGACTCAGTAGAGACCAGTCATTAAGTGAGATTGCTGTCAACCTAGGTGTGGCTAAGACAAAAGTAAAATATTGAGAAAAAATAAAAAACATTTTAAATGATTTCACACTCAGATAAATGGGACAAATTTCACCCTTCTTTAAAGACACTTCTGCCTGGAAATGATTTGCAAGGAGCATATTTTATGCAAATAATCAAGTTAGACACTTCAGTAGACAGATCCCTACTCAAAAGTTTGGGTCACAATGAAAAGAATTAGGAAATGGATGCACATTTATGTATTTTAAGTGAAAATAAATATTCAAGATACGTGTGCTTTTTAAAATGATTTTTTTCCTTAATCTACTTTTTCCATCAGTGGGCTGGGGCAGGGAGCTTCTCTGCTATCTGGAGATGACTCTGAGTCCTCCCTGTGGAGCTCCACACCTGCGGACGCCCTTCCTACTGATGCCTCCCCCCAATGGGTGACAGGTACCCCAAGCCAGCGGTCCCCGTCTTTGCTCCCACTGCCCTTCCCATCACCTGCACCAGAAGGGAACCCCGCTTCCTTCCTCCAGCCCTTTCCTCCCTCATCTCAGCAGCAGAGCTACTCCTCCTGTGCATCTGACACTCACAGCGGCTGAGTCCAGGTCTGTGATGGTTAATTTCACGTGCAAACTTGGCTAGGCTACTGTACCCAGATATTTAGCCAAACATTCTAGATGTTTCTGTGAAAGTATATTTAGATGAGATTAACATTCAAACCTGTAGACTTTGAGTACAGCGGATATGCCTCATAGTGTGGGTGGGCCTCACCCAATCAGTTGAAAGCCAGAACAGACAAAGACCGAGGACCCCCGAGGAGGAGGGACTGACTTCTGCCAGCAGACTTCGCACTTGGACGGCAAAACCGCAATTCTTCCCTGGGTCTCCAGGGAGACCCTGGGCTGGGTCTCCAGCCTGCTGGCCTGCTCCGAAGATTTTGAACTTGCTAGTCCCCACAGACATGTTGAGCCAATTCCTTAAAATAAATCTCTCTCTATATATACGTACATACACCCCATTAATTCTGTTTCTCTGGAGAACCCTAATACAAGATTCTCATATGAATTGCCTCTTAACTGCCACCTTGCAATTGCCCTACTCTGCTGCCAAGAAGTATTGTCAGAGCTTATATGAACACACCCCATTGCCATTTAAAATCCTCAGTGGCTCCCCGTTTCCGAGGGCCCAGGGCTCACCTGCGTGGACCTGTTGCACCTGCTGCCCTCCCTCCCTGAAGGCCCACGGGCATGCCCAGCACCACCGGAGGAGGGAGTTCAGCTCCCCTGAGGAGTCCCTTGACTCTTAGAGTAAAGAGGGTCTGTCTTGGCAAGGGATCACAGATTGGAAAATCTCCCGAGTCCGTCACTTAGTTTATACCTAAGAATGTATTTGGTGGCTCCAAGGACCTCATTAGCATAACCACTGTTTTCTTCCCTTACCATTTGCTTGATTTGGTAATCCTGCCCTGAGAGTGGATCCTGCCTTAGCAATTTTTAAAAACTCTTTAACTTTTAAAAGGAAAGGCATACCGACTTACTGCAAAGACCAGGGAAAGTCATGAACAAGGAAGGAAATGACGATGCTCCGTGTTCTCAGGACCTGGAGACCCTCTGTCCAGTGGCTCCGGACGCTCGGGGCAGCTGGCCTCGTCTCGGCTCACGAGGCCCCACCCGGCGTCTCTCCCGGGCTGGCTGCCTTCAGACGGGGCCGACGGGAGACATCCCCACGCAGGCACGGCAAGAATCAAGTCACAGTAGAAATCACGCATTTTAAAGGAGCAAGAGACACCCGTTTGTGAACAAAGAAGCAACAGTAAGAGAGAGATGTCTGAGGGCTTCATCCTGGTGGGAGCCTCCCCCCTCACCGCGCCCCGAGTATTCTCTCCTCTCGCGAAGGACTTGAGTGAAAGAAATGAGAAAGGAAAGTGAGAACAAAGAGCCACAAGAGGCGGGTATTGCCCTTAGGTTAAACTTCACAGGCACTGGGCTAGGAACGGGGCTACTGCCCCCTTCAGAAACTAATGGAGGTGGGTGCTGTGTGGGTGGGCACACTTACACACTTACAACCTGGACTCAACTGTACACAAGCCATTCATGTAGCCAAAACGTTTGTACCCCATACTATTCTGAAATAAAAAAACCACAAAACTTTCCCCACCAAAAAAAAAAAAAAAAAAAAAGAGCAAAGAAAAGTAACGGGAGGAATTACATCTTATAAACAAAAACTAGCTAGGAAATTGTGACAGGGTCAGAGTCCTTGTCCTGCGACCTGCCCACATGTCAGCAAGTGGCCCTTATAGGCTCCTTCCATCCCTGCTCCTTACCCTGGGTCTCCCCTTGCTCTCAGGACCATGGCCTCACATTCCTTGGGGACTTGGGGGTGCGCTAACTTGTCCTTCCTTCCATTCAAGGCAGTGGCATTGCTGATAGGAATGAGGGACACTGGTTACCCTTTCTCAGACACGACGTGGAGCCCACGGCCCTGCTTCGCAGACAGGTGCCCAGCCAGACCATCTCAGGCCTCCCAGACATCGGGGCTGGTGAAGAGATGGACCAACAGATGCATTCCGACAGCGGCGTTAAGACAGGCTGCCAGGAAGTCAGAGGAGAGAGGGACGGCGGCAGCAAGGCGAGACAGGTCCCGCGTGGCAGGAGCGAGGGCTGAGAGGGCGGGGTCCTTGCAGACATTTGAGCTGCAGGCAAATGACAATGCAGAGGCATGGAAGGCCAGAGCCAGCAAAGCTCTACACTGGGTCTGCATTTCAGGAGGATCACGCTGCTGCGGAATGGATAAGGGAGTAGAGGGGCTAGGCCAGGGATAGGAAAGTGGACTGGAAGCTTCTGAGGCTGCAAGGTGAGAGGCTGGTGGCCCAGCTATAGTAGTGGTGGTGGGTTCGTCCCATTAGAGCGGGTCATTCTGTCTGTCCACAAAGCCTATGCTTTATGGGCTGACATTTAACGCCTTTGTGAAACTCAAAGGACTAAGCACAAGCACAAATACTGGATATTTGCTGACAAATTGACAATGAACATCACCATCCTCTATTCATGGGTATAGAGCTCTGTTACTTGTTAAATATAGCAATATCCCTAAAACTTCCCTGTTGGGTTCACTGTGATGAATCTGTTTCAGAGGATTCACTTTTGCCTGTGGCTATAGAAATCCACAAAATTATAACCGCGCACTAACAGGGCAACGCAAATCCACGTTCTCCGTGAAGCCCCGCCCTGGTTCCTGCTCGTGGCTGGATGTGTCTAAGAGCGGCCTTGCTGTGTCTGAGCCCATGAGGTGCCTGTGTTCCAATCTCAGCTCCACCCTTGTCAGGGGGCGGCCTTTGTGAAGTCTCGGAACTCCACTGCCTCCATGTCCTCATCTGCAGGGTAGAGACGGTCACAGTGCCTTCTCCACGCGGACTGGCTGTGGTCACCATCATTTCATTCCTTTGTCTCTTCCTCATCCTTCCCCCTCCTCTGCTCATCCTCAACCCTCACCTGGGAAAAGGAGGTCATGCACATGTGGTCCCCAGGACTCAATAAATTCAGTCCCTCAACATACAAGTGAAGAGGGAAAACCATGTTTTCCTATTGCATTAACTTTATTTTATATGCACTTTTTGAAAATCAATAAAAAACCACCAAAGGCATGACTAGTAAATATGAATTTTTCAAAAGCAAAAACAAAAATCATTGGGGAACATTTATTCTGTTGTACTATTTCTTAGTGATTCTCTGACATGGGTGAAAATTATTAATTAATGATCCATGACGTTGAAACTATGTAATTTTTGAGTATTTACTGTTTTGAGAATTATTAAGAAATTTTAGAATAAAGTCTTAAAAATTGAAGGGCGGGGAGAATGAAAGAATATAGAAAACAATGCCCCTGAAAGACAGTAACCACATGCATTTATTTATACCTAAAGAAAGGAAAGTGGATGCCATCTCAATTACACTAAACTAAGTTAGATACCAGAAAGGCTCTGCACAGGTGTCCCCCATGTCACCTGAACACAGGACAAAAGCAAATGGCCACTGAGGGAAAGAACAGGACGGTCAGGTCCTACACCCTGGGGTTTACAAGGACAAAGAAAAGACAGCTGGTGCCTGTTGCAAATCCAGCCTTTCAAAGAGAAAGTGGAATTAAATACAATACTCGAGTAACTCCCTCCAGAAGCTGCCGGAGCCCTCTGAGTCATGGAAATGAGGGGAACGTTAGAGCCTCTGAACTGCTTTTGGGTAACACCCTATTAACATCCCCAAGGGAGATGTTCGTGGGCCGTGACCATGAGACCACCAGCTTTGCTTAGACATTTTAACTACTGGTTAGGAAATGTCTTTCTTGGACGACTTAGGTGAAAACCAGCTACACGAATGTAAGTTTGCCTAGATTTGAGCATTACATAGATTTGACGATTCCAAATCTAACTTGCTTCTTTACTTTGGGAAATTTCCTGACCCTGAAGATACGCTACTTTCCTAACTGAGAAAGTTATTCTTAGCGATTTAGGAATAAATCGCTGAGAAGATAAATGTACTAAGAAGGACATCATCTACATCACTCTAAAAATAATCAAACACTAATAATAGGAAGACTGTAGACTGAAACTAGGTTTAGGGTTTCTGAACTTGAAATCTGTTGCTGCCCTAGCATTAACGCTGTTATTTTGCCCTGAAAAAGATGCTGTAGAGACAACACTTTGATAAAGACACGCATTTTGCTGGGAGATGCTTTCACCTAGCCTAAGAGTTGGCAAATATCTTGGCCAAGGCCAGACAGTAAATGAGGCAGACTGGTGGGCCCCGCGGTCTCTGCTGCAGGACTTGCCCCTGCCGAGGCGGTGAGAGAGCGGCAGCGAAGCCCTGTGAAGGCGCAGGCCCAACTGTGTTCTGATGAAACTGTGTCTACAAAGTCAGGTCCAGGCTCCATTCGGCCCATGGGCCA
Source organism: Lepilemur ruficaudatus (assembly GCA_963574885.1). Classification (NCBI taxonomy): domain Eukaryota; kingdom Metazoa; phylum Chordata; class Mammalia; order Primates; family Lepilemuridae; genus Lepilemur; species Lepilemur ruficaudatus. Next base: position 58,032 of record CAUYRT010065040.1, on the reverse strand, counting down.
TAGTTTACCACCCCTGGTTTAACTACTTCCACTTATGAATAATAGGATTGAACATACCTGCAGAAATCTGGAAGCGGCTGGTATTTTTACAGCCGCTGTGACCCCTTGTGAGATAGACCTGTTGGAGTCTGGTTCCTATTTTGAGCACAGCCATAGAAGATTATTGAGGGAATAGAAAAAACTACCCTATTTTGGGAGATGTTAACAATAAAACAACAACAAGCCCCACATATTAAATCTTGAGGTTCTAGAAAAATGTTTGAAAATCTTAAAAGAAAAAAATGAGGCTTGTGCAGATGGATTCAAATACTGCAGCAAGGGAGCAAGAAAACCAGCCGCACCTCACATAAGATTAACTAACTAATTAATTAACTAGCTAATTGAGATGGCGTCCACTTTCCTTTCTTTAGGTTTAAATAAATGCATCTGGTTACCGATTAACTAACAGCCAAGTGAGTCAGTATCTCTGCAGGACAAACCAAATGCCAGGTAGAGCTCTGAGCATTTTCTCCCCCTTTTATCTAGTAACTAGTTTAATTCTCCCCACAAACCAATGAGGGAGATGCTACTATATCTTAAAAGTGAAGTGCAGGAAGTTTACGTAACTGGTATGGGATGGGATTTGAACGCAGTGAGTCCAGCTCCAGGGCCTGGGCTCTCATTACCAGCTCTGGTTCCTTTCTAAAGCACACATGTGCCAACTCATCCATCCGCACACATTAACCCACTGAATGATCCTGGGGGAGGTGCCATTAGAATTCCCATTTGACAGGTGAGGAAACTGAAGCCCAGAGACACTGAGAACCTTGGCTGCAGCCACCCCAGTCCTTGACGGTCAACGTCACTCAGCTGGAGTGGCTGGACCAGGAAGGAAACCCAGTGAGCCTGTGATCTTAGCCACTCTGCTCATTGCTGCCAAGTAAGTAAGACGCGTACAAGGCTGGCTTGTCAGATGGAGAGAAATCTGATTTGAGTTAGTAATTTAATGCAGCTTAGCTCTAAAATGTCCTAAGAAAAATGCATATAGTTAGGAATTTTGTGGGCTTGCATATTTTGATTGGACAGTTGCAAATTTTGTTTGCATCTCAATTGCACACATAGATAAGTACAGAATTCACTACGTGTATTTCTACTTTACGGCTAATTATCCGCAAGAAGCAGCGTTTCAGAAATTCCTTAATGATTCAGAATTGAATCAGTGTCAAAATACTCAGGGTGCCACTCTTTCCAAACGGGTTTCCCTGAGTCATCACGAGCATCCAGATTTTCTATATGGTCTGAAATATTAGTATCTTCCTGCCTTTCAAGGGAGCCTATTACGTGGTGCTCTAGGGAGAGCCTACGTGTCTAATGCGAATTTAAACACTTCATGACTGACTTTGGCTCATTTTTCTTTCATTTGAAATGAATGACCTTCCAACATGAGACTGTTTAATTCACTTCTCAAGATGCAAAATGTTCCTTAGATCATGGAGGGCTCCCTGACAGCTGTATCCAGCTTCCTTTCTTTGGATCCTCGATTTCTTGAGAAGGAATGTCAACTTCCCATTCTATGATAGAAGTCTGACCGCCTCCACTGTGACTTCTTACTTTTATGACAAGGATTTGAAAATAATGCCTCACTCCTCCTATAGTTTCAGGCCCTCTGGTATTTCTGCATTAGGGTTTCCTGGATATTCACTCGAAGGTAAACGCTCCGAAATGATCTTCTCCAGGCCCTGAGTCGACTGTTTCGAAGAATGCTTTCCAGGTGTCCTCACGCGGTGTGTCTGGACCATCTGAACCTGGATTGCAGCCACTGCGCTCCCGAGGCCTGTGAATGGCAGCAGCGAGGGCTGCTGAGAGGGCCTGGGCCAAGCAGGGTTGCCCAGTTAGGGCCATCCACAAAAGTTTTATGCTATGTCTACAGGGACAAGGTCACCAGGAATTGCCATAAATCCAATGGATTTTAAGAAGGAAACCAAAGCAGCACATTGAATCCATATATTACACAGATCAAATCCGCCAGCAAGCTAATAAACCCTGCATGAAATCGGCATCAATATCCTGCCCAGGTATGGGTCGCATTCCTTCCTGTCAGGCGATAAAGAGAGACAGCGGGACCATCCTGGCCACAGCGCCGTGTCCACACGCTCTCTGCATCCCTTTGTCCCTGGTTAGCTTCTCACACTGAACAAACCGGGAGTCTCATTTTCTTGCTTTTACCAAATTTATGAAAGCAGGCAATGGTGACAGAGTGACGGGGTATAAGGGTACGTATCTCCGTAGATGGGTCCAGGCAAAGAATTCAAAAGTAAAGGGCAGAAATGACAGTAGGCCCAGAAATACTTACAGTTGTTTCCACAAAACAACAGAGATTTAGGGTTTACAATGATTTTTAAGAATCTGTAGTTTTATCTTTTAAGCTGAGGCCCAGGTGTGAAGGGACCCCATGGCGTAGACGTTTTCTCTGGCCAATAGATGCTGTTAGGCAGGGTGTCTGCCAAGAATGTATGGCTAACATTTGACGCTGGAGTCATCTTTCTTCATAAGGCTGGAACAATCCCATTCTCTGCAGGAAGGACTTCTCACTGTGGCACTTTGGGGAGATTAATCAGATCCAGGAAACGAACACTTCTAGTAGGTAGAACAATATTTATGTAACCTCCTGGCTCCCATCCCTGTGAAACTGCCTTTTCAGACGCCTTCATTCTTCCTCACAACACCTGCAGATTAGTTACTTTTTATTTTCTTACTAAGTCTTAGGTACCCCTTGGTTGAATTTTTCCCCATAAATTGGTTTCTATATATTAGTAGATACTGAAGGGTTATAAAAACTTTAAAAATATTTAATTAATATAGTTAGACATTTAGTTTAATTAGTTGACCAAATGACTAAATTATGATTACTGTTTCATTCTTTGGAATCAAACTCCTAATGCAAAGCCTCAGTCATTACATCACAAAACCTAGCAAATGAATCACGTTGTAAATTACATATGCATCTACTGCTCTTAAGCCACTGGGGCAGAATATTAAGGGAACAGGGGAAGAATGTACTACACTGGTACCTCTATTAGCTGTATTATAATTGGTATAATCTATTAGTCTACTTTGCAAAAGAGTCTAGTGATTCTTCTTTTAATTTCAGAATATTATGGGGATACAAATACTCTGATTACATGAATTACTTTTGTACAGTTTGAATCAAAGTTATAAGTGTGTCCATGACCCAGATAGTGTGCACTGTACCCGTCAGGTGTGAACAAGAGTCCAGCGATTCAGTGGCATTTACTTTCTATATATAGACATAGAAGATACTCTATTTAATATTTAATGGTTTTGCATATGTTCAGTAATCCCACAATGAGTTGGGGTAGACAAAGCCCGTATTTAGAGACCTCATTCTCTAGTTCAGCTGGTTCAAATGACTCAGATTGGGAAGGCAGCCAACCAGTGTAGCATTTATAATAACTCATTCCCAAGTATCATATGCAGAACAGAACAGGGAAATAATGTCTGGGTAGGTTAGGTAGCACTGTGATGTCTTTCTTTAACTGCCTGCATGATGTAAGGTCTACATGTGTGCAAGGAGCCATGAGAGAATTGCATTAGCATTCACAGACATGGGAAAGCAATCTGGGAAATTCGATGCTTTCAACCAAATAAAAGGTTCTCCTGAAAAAGAAGAAGCGAAGGTGTCTGAAATGCGGAGATCAGTGGAGGGTTGAATGCAGATGTCTAAGGTATGGGTCATTGTGTGTTATGGTCTAATAGGCATTAAACGACAGTGAACAGGCTGTGCAAAACGTGATTGTCCTGAATAAACCAATACATACTCCAAGCCTCCGAACAACGTACAGATGATCCTGCTGATGCATCCAAGGCCAAAATCCCTCTAGTTTACTAAGTTCCTATAACACTAATACTGATAGCTAGTACTGAATGAGGTGCTCTATCCATATGAAATCTTTAATCCTCACAACAGGTCCATGTGGCAGATATGATTATTGTGCCCATTTCCCAGATGAAGAAGCTCAGGTTCAGAAATACTCACCCATGTGCCTGAGGAGATGCAGGAGCATGTGGCGGAGCCTGGGCCCGCACCCGTGCCTGGGCTGTGGTGAGACCCACCATCAGACATGGACTGCAGGCACATCCTGAATGTGGGTCCCGGTGGCCACTGGGAGAGTGTGGCCAGCTGTCAATCCCGGGAAACCTTCACAGCCGTCCTTCATCCAGCAGAGAGGCAGCCTTGCCTTCAGAGAGGAATACAGCTCCCACTCCGTGGACCAACTCTGAGTTGACCATTGGATGGGGGTGGACCACGCTTTGATAGCTTTATAAAGAAAGCACATCTCCGAAACTTTTCTTTTTTACCTTAAAAGTCATGATGGAGATTTTGGGAAGGACAGCCTTAGTGAGGTAGTACAGAGATTCCTTTCCCCCCAGATCAAATAAAGGTCTGAGAAACGGTGACCATATCAAGAGAACCAAAACAAAAGCCCTGTTCACATGACAAACCACCAGTACTGGTTTCTGGACCAAAAAGCACCTGGACAAAGTTCACAGAGGAGCAAGCCCTCTCTGGGCAGCCAGGAGGTCGCTCCATTTTTGGTGGATAAATGATCTGTATGGAAAGGCCCTGGGCAGAGTGAGTTGGGAAAAAGAAACCTCACATGGAACCTATCTGAAGATGGCATAGAAGCCCCTCCCCACAGAAATGCATCTGTGAAAAAGGTATACAGCATTCAGAAACTTTTAAAAAATACTCTGAAGAAGCCTGACTTCAGCAACTATAATTTCACAAAACGTAACCATGCTGTCAGGAAATGTGAAAGAATAAAAATTCTACGAAGCCAGACACCAAGAAGAAGAAAAGAAGACAGGATCGCAGCAACGGAGCCGGTGTGGAGCAGCGGACAGACACGTAAGCAGTCAGGAAAGCCAGGGTGAACCACGCCTCTGGAAAACGCCCTCCAGACAGCAGGGGTGAGCAGGATGTACAAACACTAGAGCAGGAAGCCAAAATTATCATTACTGGCTTATGATATTAAAAATATAATTGACAGAAAAAATGGAAAACAAAAAATTTTAGTGTTTGGTTACAAAATTAATGTTTATCCTATAAAAATAATAACTGAACAAAACATAAAATTTCATTCACAATATTAATAAAAACTGTGAAATATTCAGGAAAAAATAGAATAAATAAATCTATGAACTGTTCCTGAAGAACCCAGTGACCAAATAAAGTAATGAAGAAAAAATACGGTTGCGATCGGTGGCTTCCAAGTTTTCAAGATTTCAGTTTTGCCTAAATTAATCTAATAATGCAGTGTAATCGCAATCAAAAATTTCAAAAAAGATTACTTTTTATTTTTTAACTTGGCAACATGAATACAAAGTTCGCCCGGAGAAGACACTGGGGAAGAGCCCAGGTAATTCTAAGAAGGACAAGCGTTGAAAGACGACTTTCCCCGCCAGGGAGTAAACTTCCTAAAATGCTGCAGAAGAAAACAGGGTGACACTGGCGCAGGAAGATCCCTCGGTGACACAGGGAAGGACAGCCAAGCCTTCGTGTACCGTTTATGGATTTAAACTGCGATGCGGCTGGTCCTCCAAATCAGTGGGGAGGAAATGGGCTTTTCGATAAACGGTGTTGGGACAGATCGCCAGGCACTGGAAGAATGATTGTGGAACCCTCCACTTCATTCCTTACAAAAGAATACACCACATTTTGATTTAAATCAAATATTCAAAGTAATCAAAATGTTGGAAGAGAATGTGAGTAAATCCTTTATAATATTAGAGTATAGAAAACTCTCTAAGTATGTCATATAAACAAGAGTCTACTAAAGGGAAATATAAACTTCATTACGTAACAAAAATATAACACGTAACAACAACAAGTCAACGTGTCCTACAAGAAGCTACAGCAAACTGCCATGGGTGGTTACCCAGAGAGCCAGGCTGTGCACTGAGTCATCAAAAAGTCACTCTACCAGGTCACTTTCAAGGGTGGGGGCCCTGCAGGGCTGCGCAGACTCACATCCAGGAGGCACCTCCTGATGCTAGTATGCGCTCAGGTACTTAGATAATTAAACGAGCCAAAATGTCCACTTCTTTGGCATTTTTGTGAGCAAAACCCTTTCAAGTGCAGATATCACCTAAGCAACCGGGTTTCTTTTCATTCCCTTGGTAACCTACACACAGGTAGGTGGTTAGTATTTCCAGGGGTCATATCTAAAAGTGTCTCTTTTTGACAAGAGATGAAAAATTTTAAAAAAGAAACCACCCTCCCCTCCCTGTCACTGAAGGTAAGAAAGCGTTGCTGTAGCAGAGCGCTGGTGACAACGTTTCCGGGCTGAGTTCCGCCTTTCGTTTCTACAGCGTGCTGCCGCGTGAACGCGGGGACTGACCTACGCACCTTGGACCTAAAAGGCACAGTTCTGCTAACGGTTTGTAAGAAGTCACCAAGGTATAGGCAAAAAGAATACAACCACCCAAATAGCAAGTGGAATTGGGGCTCCACCTGCACAGATTCCTAAGAGGAGAAAACAAAGCCTTTGATCACAGTGTGTTTTACCCAAACTCTTACTCCGCGCTCCTATAAGAACACCGGAAAGAGAGGAAAAGTATCCAGTTACCATCTGGAAATATTCCTCTTGTACCTTCAATCCACTGTCCTGGAAGTTACACTATTGGTGTTTATGCTTAGAAAACTAGAGAGTTACGATAAATGACATGAAAAGCCACTCCATTTAGATAAGCTGAAAAATATAAAGGAAGTAAATATTTGTATGATTTATAATTCATGTTTCAAAAGCAAGTGATAAAAATGCCTGATTCATGCTAAAATGCAGACAGGTGGGAGAGGGCAAGGGTGGGAGAGGGCCGTGGGAGGGTGCGCACCCCGTTGGCAGCAAGGACGTGCCGGGAAGGCCCCTGGCTCAGAGCAGCAGGAACGGGGTGAGGGTTGGGGTGGGCAGAGCCAGCTGCCCCCAGCCCAGAGGGGCAGCTCGGAATTGCTTATTTCACCAGGATGTTCCTGCTGGTAGCTGAAGCCTTGTGGACATTTTATGACCTTGTTCCTCCAGCAAGGAGACTCCTAGACTGCCAACACCCTGCGCCCTGCAGAGATTTATGACTTAGGGGGATCCCGTTGGTCAACCATCCCGGGGCGTGACAGGAATCCAACAGTGTGAGCCTTAGACACTGCACAGGCCTCTGGGTGCCAGCAGGGCAGATTCCCTTTTCAGTTAAGCTAAAAACGAGAAGGCTGTGGACGAGGATGTTTTAAAGGTTCCACTCTCCAATCCTTTTGGGACCTTCCTTCAAGCTGAACATGACACAAGCTCCCCACTGCGCCTTGACACTTAAAGTCAGCCAGAGTAGCAGCTCTGCACTCACTCGGGCAGTGGCTTCAGCTCCGCGAGGCCCCTCAGAACAAAGCTACGGAGCACCCATGGCTTAGCGAGGCCCACAGGAGCTTCACGGGGGACAGTCAGGTAAGAGAGAGACACACTGTCATTGTCAGAAAATTGGAACTCGAGTGTTCCGCCCACTTAATCAGGAACAAAAAATTGTCAGTATCCTGGACAAGAGAGAAATATGTCTTCGATTTCAGAGGAAAAGCAAAGAAACATTTTAAATTAAATTATGTGTTCCCAACTCAGTTGCTAAAATAAAATAATACAATAAAATAATAATCCACAGGGATTAATCTATGTAATGTAGGTTCATTATTCTGTGTTTCATCATTGATAATTTTGTTTCACAGACTAAATAAATACGTGAATTTGTTTCTCCTTTTAAGGAGAAACCAGAGCAACAAGAGAAATAGCCAAGATTTAGTGCGTATTTATTGCATCTGAGAGCTTTTTGAACAGCATCCTCGCCCTACCCGAGAGCAGGTGCCGTTACTGCCCAGATCACAACCAACCGAAGGGGGGAAGGCGGGGTGAGCCCAGGCGGGCAGGCAGCCAGCGCCGTGACCCACACTTTTCCCACTTAGAGCCGGAAGGGGGGACCCACTTGCCATCCTTTAGAGTCTCCCAGCCAGGGAAGGACGGCACTGGGTTCACAGTGAGGCTTCTCAGATTTTTCTCTTTCAGAGGACAGTACAAACATTCTGAAATACGAGATAGATGCATCAAGCAGTTAGATAAGATGACGGTCTCTAGACTTCACGGAGGTGAATTTGGGGTGGCCCCAGCCTACTGTTTTCTGCACACTGTCAGGATGCATCAGTTCCACCTTTCCCTGGACTGACCCCTTTGCCACCGAATTGTGCCTTTTCTTTCAGCACGCAACGTTCTTGACAGAACTTACTAAATTGCATCTGCGTGAGTTAAGTATAGAAAAAACAGGACACAGAAGAATACACACGTGTCTTTGGCTCTGGACCCCTCGATACCAGAAAGAAAACCAGAGAGAAGAAGAGGCCCAGGAGGCCCAGTTAGAAAAACACCACTAGTCACCGTAGGGCTACACAGGTGACTTATAAGGAAAAACAGTGTCTTGCGGAGGCTCTTTCAGCAGCAGCAGCAGGGCCATCTGCCGACTGCGACAGGAGGGAAGGCGGAGCAGGTGGGCAGAGACGCAGGTGGGGTGTTGGTGGGAGGAAGGGGTGGTGGCTGACTGGTTCCTTTCTCTGAAGTCAGAGGCCCCAGATGGCGGGGGGGTGGGGCAGGGAGGGGAAGAAGGTTGGAGGGGGCTGGAGGTGATGTGAAACCACAGTCCTGTGGGGCGGGGAGCAAATGAACCAGGGACGGGCGTTAGGATTGCCGGCCACCTGCCAGCCTTGAGCGGCCCCACTGTCAGCGTGAGAACATGGGACTTTTTGGGCAGCATTTAGCTACTGAGCTCCATGTGTAGAGGGGTCACGGTGGGGGCAGCCAGGCTGGGTTGTCGGGGAGTATAATGGAGGTAGAGTAGGGCAAGGTGGTTAGGGGCCAGTGAGGGAAGGTTTACGGCGCTACCCATGGACTCTGGCCTGGGGAGGGGACTCAGGTCCTAGACAGTGAGGGGTGGAGAAAACAGCTTCCCCTGTGAGACGAAAGGACACCTGCAGAGTGGATCTGGAAGCACAGGTGCTGCACGCCAAGGGTCACAGCCTGTGGGGGTGTGCAGCATGGGGCATCACAGGCGAGGCGGGTATGACCTCAGAGAGTGTCTTAGCTGCACCAATGCAGACCCAGCAGCCACAGCTGAAACAAGGGAGGTGGCAGATCCTTTCCTGTGCAGTCTGGGCTGGTAGGCAGCTGTGGGGCAGGCGGAGGACGGTTCTGCTCCAGGAGGTCACCAGGCACTCGGACTCCCTCTGTCTGGTTATTCTAATCCCCAGCGAGGCTGCTCCTGCCCGCAGGCCCCGCTGCAGCCCACGGAGGTGGGAAGAGGAAGAGGAGGAGCAGCTGCCTTTTCAGGACTTGCCAGTGGCACATGCTGGCATCCCCTTGGCCAGACAGGGACCTGGGAGGATGGACAGTGAAGTCTAGTTGGGCGTCTCTGTGTGTGTGTGTGTGTGTGTGTGTGTGTTTGTGAGAGTCTATGTGAGTGTGTGGGGGGAGGGGCTTCTATTAACAAAGACAACAAGAACTGGACATAGAGAGATGGAGCGAGAGATGGAATCAGGAAGAAAAAGACCATCTAAGTGGGGACAGGGGAAGAACAGAGAGGCCAGTGTGCCAGAAGGATCACTCATGCGGATGTTAATGCCGCCACAACCAACCCTGGCAGCAGCTGTGGGGACCAAGCCTCTTTTGAGCTGGGTCTGTGATCCTACAGTGAGTCCAGAATACTGCAAACCTCTCACTCCCAAGGTCTTCCCGAGGGAGCCCTTGAATACGGTTGGGTAACGCGGATACTTTACGTGAGGACATGTGCAGAACTACAGATGCGGTTTAAGGGTGCCAAGGGGCAGTCGATTCAAGGGGATTTTGCGATGCCTGGGCAGTGCCTGTTTCTCAGTGGTGGTGTTCCAAACAAGACCTCCACAAAACCACCTGGAGGGACAGAGGGGTCACCGAGCTTCACAACCACGGCGCGTGACTGGACATATTCTCTCTTTGTCATCTTACATCTGGGAAAACTGAGGCACAGAGACGTGAAGCCACTTTCCCCAGGCTGCGCCACGAGCCTGGAGCTTTCGTACCTGCCTTAAAGGGACCGTGGTTCATCCATGGGTCCTACGAGTGCAACTGAGGTCCCAGGCCTGCCAGGGGCGACTCCCACTCCTTGGGATACGTCAAGGGAAAAACAAGGATCAGATTCCAAGGAGATTTTCCCACATAGTAAGCATGAGAACTCTGCACCAGGAACAAAGATTTCTCTGCATGGATCCAAGAGATGTCGACCCCAGGCGAGCGTGGTGGCTGAGGGGAGGGCAGTTTGCCTGGCTGCGTGAGGTTTATTAGGTCCCCGTTACCGACGCTGAGTAACTGCAGTACGGTGTCCCTTGGGAAGCAACATTCTGACACGTTTAAAATGCGGCCAGACAACCCGAAAGCAGCAGGTGACACTGAATGGGCAGCAGCCCGGCCTCCTGTCGAGCACGTTTCACGTAAGCTTGAGTGAAATGCAGAAGTCTGGGTGCCGTCGGGGGAGGAAGCTGCAGGAGGAGCGCTGCTGTCCCACCGGTGTTCCCACATCCTGGGCTTCCTCTCACACAGCCTCCGGGAGGTGTCTGTGAGGCAGTGGGGGTGGGGGAGGAAAAAAAACGACCAACCAACCCACTGCAAGGACAGGAAATCAGGATTTCAACGAACTCTTCTGCTCTCTCCGAGAAGGACCTGAAGGGCTGGGCTGCCGCTCTCCCACCGCTGGGTGGAGGCCACCTGTGCAAGGCGCGCTTCTCCCACCCACTGCGTCGCTGCTCTCTGCTCCCTCAGGGCCTCTGGCCTCTCTTGCTTCCTGGGTCTGGGTGCCGAGGGTCTCCAGACTCAAGGAGCCTATTTAGGGGTGTCCCAACTATCAGTCTATTTCTGAATTACGAGATGCTTGAAATCACACAGGTGGAAGCCTAGGCATCGGCAACTCAGCCTGGGCTGGGTATTTTCTCCAGCACCCGCTGAGCAGACCGGGCAGACTGGACTGCCAGGTTACGCCCGACCGCTAATGTGACGAGCTTGAGAAACACCACCCCGGCATGCAGGGGCTCCAGGTACTCTGGGCATTACCACCCTGATGGATATACTTTCACACAACCAGAAAGCCCAGTTTCTCCTACATGTGAAAGTCTCCCTTTCTCTCCCACACACAAACACAGACACAGACATACATTTCTTTTGGCCCAAGTGAGTGGTTTCTCCACTTTCCAGTCCAGGTAGCCAGGCACCCTGAGGTGCCAGAGAGGATTCTCCCTTCGCAAACGCGGCCGACATCGAGAGTTAAAAGAGGAACGCGCACGCGGAGCGACCCTCCCACGTCTGCAAGGTCATGAGGTTCCTTGGAGATCTGCGACTGAAGGTCACGGTGATGTCGACGTCACCTGGAGCACAGGTGCACACCTGGCTGTCCAGGTGGGGGACAAGCTGGTGAAACAGCTGAGGAAGCCTCTGTCCTCGATCAGAGCAGAGCCAGGCTCCCTGAGCCCTCTCCCCGACCAGGTCTCGACCCTGGCCTGTGAAGTCTTGAGTAAACACTACCATGGTTTCCAACAGCTCACGGTCGCATCCCTAGGGGGAACCAAGCCCCCTTACAGCGCCTGCCTGAGGAAACTCCAGGCTTCGGACAGAGTCTCCTGTCGCTCCAGCCCACACCTGTCAACAGTGCCTGTCTCCTGGTCTGGGAAGGTGGGGGCCTAACTCTTATAAGCACCAGCTGGCAAACCCAGAGGGATTTCACAAGAACCACAAGGAGCCACCTTCTTGCTTTTTGTAATTTTTCACTTCCCTAACTCTCTGAGCCCCTCAGCCCCTCCACAGAGCTGATAAGCGGCTTCCACCTTATCAACTGTGGCTTAGAGACTGCGTCACTGTCATTGCAGTAAGTTACCACTCCCACTGGCCTGCAACTGATTAAAGTACGAATAAAACAAACAGGATGCCAGCACTGCCAGACCTTCCCGCCCAAACATGCTGTGTAGGTCCCCTGTCCAGGCAGCTCTTGTCCCCGTTGCATCTTTGCTGTGATGAATTATGTGGCTGTGTCAGCACTTCTCACCCTGCAAACTCAGGAGCGCCACCCGCTCACTGAGCCTGTCTGCAAACTGGAGCTGTTAGAGGAACATAGCACTTCTTACCTGGGAGGACAGGCGGCTACTTTGCAAGGCACCAGCCCCGTGACAGGTCGGGTCTTGGGATTGCAGAAGGATGTATTCACTTGAAACTTCAGGTCTCTGTAGCAGCCCTCTCTCGTGGTCATGTGCCCTGTGGGAAAGGGAGAAACGCAGAATGAAGACTCACAGACATGCCCGGCAGCAAAAGGCAGCTGAAGCGCTAATGAAATCTCTTCTTTAAAAATCTTAACAGCATCTGTACGTCTTTGTGTTAATGACCAATTGATCAACTACTGACATTCCAATTTTCTGGCATGTCTTCACGATTTGTAATTAATAAATTTCATCAATTCTAAGACACATGAATTTGCCCCCTGTATTGTAACATCTTTAAAATTAGCATGTCTTGCAATCGATGCCACCACATATTTGATGAAATATATCAATTCTTTCCTACCGCTTCCATAGCTAGTAATCACCAATCATTTTTCAAAAGAAACATCAATATTAAATATACCTGTCCCAAGCTTCCAGTTGAGAGATAACAACAGGAAACATTATAATAAATCAGCAAGAAAAACAAGCCATAAAATGGCAAGCAGTTTATCACCAGAGAATCCATAGAGCTAGATATCGCCACGGTCGTGATCTGAAAGGCGAACTTTTCACAGTCACGACCTGGGTGTTGTGTGGAATGAAGTCAGTGGGAATGAAAAGTCAGGTTTTAATCTCAGCCTCCGTCTATAGCCTGAGTTCTGTCTAAGGCTTTGTGAACATTCTTAAACTTGTTCAGTATTCAAATTAATTAAAGTCACCCCAAAGGAACTGTTACTTACGTGAGGTACCAGCATCAGTCAAATTCACAGAGACAGAGGGTATAATAGTGTAACAGCATGGAGGCTGCCAGGGCCTGGGCAAGGGGATGGGGACCTGGTGTTCGATGGATACAGAGTTTCAGTTTGAAAAGGTGGACCGTGGTGACGGTTGCACGACACTGTGAATGTACTTAAAGCCACTGAACTGTACATTCAAAAATGGTTGACATGGCAATATTTATGTATATTTTGCCACAATAAGAAGGAATTTTAACTAGATATACATTTCGAAGAATGATATGAAAGAGTTCATTTCATAGTGAGAAAAAATAAAGAAAAAGAACCAAATGAGTATTGATTTAAAATAAAACACAGCTAAAACATATTTAGACCTAAACACAATTTCACCACTGCACTTGGAAATTCTGATGAGGGAGTTGTGCTGTTTGGGCAGAACGATGGTCCTCATTCCTCGGCAGCCCAAGCCTCATTCTGGGTCAGACTGGCTTCCTCAGTGTGCCCATCCAGCTGCACTCCCGTCATCCCATGGATCAACAGGGTTTACTCATAAGGGGATAAGCCAGAGAGATGGTTTCAGAGGAGCAAAGCAGCAGGTTGTAGGCACCAAGCACAGAAATCTCTAACACGAGTTCCATAGGAAGTCAAACCCTCCATCACTTAAAGAAAAACAAGTCTCTTAAATGTACACTGGAAACAAGTTTGACATGTTGGCACTGCTTTGTCAAAAGGAATAAGGCCATTCAGGAGGGAAAGTTACATTTTTTAGAGAATCAGTGTTTTTTTTTTTTTTTTTATTAGGGGAAAACTACAAAGCATTTACAGTACAGTGTTTACAGTCACAATTTGTAGTGAGCTGATTTCCCAAAATATATTATCACTCAAGTTGACTTATCTTGTTACATTCAAAAACCTACTCTGTCAAAGTAGTCTATAGAGTACATACATAGTGCTCCAACTGTATCTACGTACAACCTTTCTTAGGAGTCGAGATGAGGACAGCACTCCTTAGTCCCAAAGCAGGGAATCGCAGCGCATGCTTGTGGGTCTGAGCCCCAGCCCACCCACTTCCTGGGGTTTGGCCCTTAGAGTATTGATAAAGGAGAAGAGGAGGTTACACAGGACCCTTGCGGTTTTGTAAAACAGTTCACCTCTCTGCTAGCTTGACACAATCACGTACTTAGCCAAGGTAAGTGGTTTCCATTTGGCGTTCCCTTAATGCAAATTTTGCAATTATTTCTTCTCTATTTTAATGATGTCTGATCAGGAATGGTTTATTTAAAAATATGACTTCGATAAATACTCTGTAGAAATGTAAGAAAATTTACATAAGCATATGAAGTCGCTTGAAGGATATTTCTATGAAAGAACAAGCTCAGGTCACACATATTGCCACTAAAGACTAAAAGTAAGAAGGTCAAGTTGGCATCCATGGAAGATGAACCTCAATCCCCTGAGGCAACAGAAAGGTGATGAAAAGGAGTCTATAAGTCTGCAGCCTAACACCTGTTCTAACAGAAGGATTTAGGAACATCAAAGGTGGGTTTGGTGACTTGTTAACTAGGAATGAGAGACTATTAAATTAGAAGACACAAATATTTGTTTAAAACTGTTCTGCAGAGAATCTTATGAACTTCCTTAAGATAACTCTAATAATCATAATGACTCAGTTTAAATGAGGACCTGATTGGGTAAATGTACAATTTACTAAAACCGTTAGGGGTCACCCTAATTAATACAGAAGAGAAATTAATCTGTTCCTCTATTTACATTTTAAGTTCAAAGTCAATTTTTTTATTCTTAATCAAACTCTTATGGTTTTTTAGGAGGTGTGATTCTATAAATAACGGCTTCAGTTTGGTTTCCTGTTTTGAAATTAAAAACGTGTTCATGTCTGAACAAAGAATCACACCTTCATAATCACTGATGATTTTAAGCAAGGTACAGCCTCTTAACTACACAAATAAGAAATCTGTTTTGCTTTGAAATAGAAACAGTTGACTTTACTAATGTACTTATTTTTCTTTCTTACTGGAGTCATTTATTTGGCTTCACTCTTGAGCTGCCTCAGTGTCAGCCAAGTCCCAGGTCAACTCCTGGAACTTTTACCTGTTAATAGGATAAGGGGGAAACCCAAATCTAGTAATTCATGTGGTAGCAAAAATTATACATATATGACCCCCAAAAAGCATTGGATTTGTCCAATGTGTGCAAGTTTTGATTCTGCTAGTTATTTTTCAGCTGTGACTTTGGAAACCTTTCATTTTTCTTAATCGGACACTACTGGCATGTTAGCAATGTTCTTTGCTGTGTAGCACAGTTGCACATATTGAAAGACTTTTATAATCCCTGGATGCTTTACACTAAATGTCAGTAGCATTCTACCCTCAGTTGTCACCTCCCCAAGTTTCCAAATGTCTCTTACAAGGGATGGCACAATCTTTCGTTGACAACACTGACAGACCAGAAGCAGATAAGGAAGAAAGCATATGATTAGGAGATACAGTGGGAATGTAAGGTGTTCTCTTGAAAGTTTTAGCAACTAATGGAAATAGAGTATAGAGAAAGGTGTTTAGAAGATTCAAAACAATATTTACTTACTTGAAAAAATAATGATGAAAATGCTACAAAACAATTTGTGGGATTTTCTACAGCAATATTCAGGAGACAAATCATGATTTTAAATATATATATTGATAAATAAGAATGGAAACATGTGGCCAAATATTTAATTAGGATGTTAGAAAAAGGGATGACCCAAGGAGGTAGAAAGAGGGAATTAATACAGAAACAGAAGTCAATGCTAGAAACAGAAGTCAGTATTTTCTACTGAAAATGAACATAACCAAATTCAACTCTGTGCATTCCGTTCTTTCACCCTCTCCTCTGAGTTGCAGGGTCTGGTAATTGGCACCAACTTTCTTAAACCTCTTGTCTATGATGCTTTCAGTTAGATCCTGCCAGTGAGAGGCACTAGCATGAGATCTGGGCAGAAAAGAGTGAGAAGCCACATTATCCCGTCTCTAGCAGCAGTGGATATATAGGATGTGCAGAAGCAAAGGTTTGCAGCAGTCTTCAGACATTTTCCTGGGAATCCAACTATACCAGTGCTGTCTTAGCTCTAATCATCACCAGTGATTTCTAGAATTTTCCTGGCTCTCTAAACGCCAGAGTGACTCTGAAAGCTATAGGTGTCTGTCTCTGACTTTTACTCCATCAGTCTTTCTATTTTGTAAACAACTAATCATCTATATTAAATAATTTCCTCTTTGAAATACCTAGAATGGTTTGTTTTCTTAAACTGTCACTGATATTTTGAATTAATGAAGAAAATAAGTAACAAGCACAAATATGCAAGATAAGAAATGAGAATAAGAAAATATTTGCATGTAGATATGAAAACAATGTAATGGGGTACTCTTGTCAAATATATAAAAATAAAATTTTAAATCATATAGGAAAAGGTGGTTTTCTTAATGAGGAAAAAGAACTCTTAAAAAGATGAATAATCTAAGTAGTTTAATTACCATGTATAACATAAAAATTTGTAAAGATAGAACTCCTAAAAAAAAGCAACACATTCAGATACTTCAAATTAATTCTACCAAATGTTAACAGATAATACCAATGCTATTTAAATTACTCCAGAGCATAAAAATAAGAAAAGTTTCCAACATTTAAAGAAACAAATGTAGTACATTTTACCACACAACAGAAAACTACAGATTAATAATACTTAGAAGTAGTAATGTGAAAAATACTAAATAAATTAAGGAGACAGAATCAAGTAGTACACTTAAAAAAAATATATCACCAGATAATGATTCATAGCAGGAATGTAAGGATGGTTCAATATTAGGAAAATCTGTTAGTGTATTTCACCATTTAATGAATCAAAGGACAAACATATACTTTACAATAAATGTAATAAAGTGAAGCATGTGATAAATTTTGGCTCCATTTTTGAAAGAATGTTAATGAAACAGGCAACAGATGAATGTTTACTTATATTGACACATTTGTATATTTGTGTGAGTTTGTGTATATGTGTATATTTATATTTATGTATCCACAGATATAGATATTTGTATGTTGATTTATGGAAAACACTAGAAATTAAGATCAGGAATAGAAACAGAATTTTACTTACTACCATTATTAGTTAAAAGTATTTGGAGACACTGGCCCATAAATAAACTAAACAAAATAAAAGAATATAAGGGTATAACGGGTATAACAAGGAAATAAAGTCCCAGGGCCACCCCCTGACCCAACTCCTTATGCAAAAGAGAAGGGAAAGGCCTCAGGTACTTGTGAAGAACTGGCCTCACAGATCATTCATTAAGGACTTTCCTTGCTGGCCTCCCATAAGCAAGGACATGCAAAATGTACCCATGTCCAGCACCCAGAACTAAAGCCTATGGGATTTCACACTAATAATAAACTTGAGTCTATCTTTACAGGAAACAGAACTGGAGACAAGACAGAATCAGACATTCTTCCATCTACCCTGGGATACCTACATAATTGATGCTTCCATTACTCTCTTTTTCACTTCCAACATTCTCTTATTTTATGTAAAATGTGGGTTTCCAGGTCTCACAAGAATGTAACAATTTTGACTCATCAGTTCCCCGGTCCTTCCTGCCTTTTCCTTTCTCTCTGTTTCCTTTAAAATGCTGAAGGTTCCAGGTTCCACTTTCCCCTTCAGAAAAAATAGACACAGCTTGTCTGCAGTTCCTGTTATCCCCCAGGGGCATCCTCAACTTTGTCTTAATAAAGCTCCATCAATTGAGATTTCTGCCTCAGTCATTTATGTGGGTCAACAGGAGTAGGAAAATTATGACAAAGGGCAAATTACAGTGTTATGATTATACTATCTATCTAGGGTACTCAACAGAGTGGATATTAAGACGGATCTGTTAACTGACTGTTTATTGGGAGTGGGGAAAGGAAAGAGCTGGAGACAGAGAGCAAGAAGAATCATTAGACATTCTTGGGTTACTAGGAAAAAATCAAGCCTGAATTTAGAAAGCCCAGAAACTTTGGCCCAAATAAGAAAATTGTTGAGAAATCATTTTCTTTCTTATTCTAGAGTTGTTGCAAAAATAAGAAAAAGATCCTAAAATGTAATTTGAGAACTTCAACGTGAGAAAATTCTATGAACACAAATAAAATTTAAATAAAACTGGGGGAAAAAAGGCTAGAGAGGTCTTGGAGGTAGGGGCACCCGGACGCCTGCTCCTGGGATGGTAGGAATTTGCTGCAACCAGGCAACCCAAGTGATGGTGTCTATAGGCTACTGCAGGTGTGGGACTGACAAGGGGACAAAGACCGCGCAGAGAATGTGTGAAAAGATGCGAGACCCCTCGGGGGTGCTGAAGACGGGAAAACCATGAGGACAAAACACAGCTCTGAGGGAGCAAGCAGGGCCCGACTGAGTTTATATTGACACATCGGCACTGACGGGGAGGAAGAGGCCTTGGGAGTCAAGGGAAGGAGACGTCTCCAGGACGGGGTGCTGAGCTGCGAGTGTGGCAGGGAGGCCTGTGAGTGCGGTTACCGAGGGTCTTGACTGGAGGATTCTGGAAGATGAGGATGGCGGAAAGGCAACTGCAAGGTACTGGGTGAGTGGGTGGTCCCTGGGTGGGAGCAGAAGCAGGAAATGGAGGCAGCTCCCAAGAGAGCTCCACATGGAACGAAACGGCAAAGAGGAAAGGGAAGGGAGGGCAATGAGTGCATTTTAGGGTGGAGGAGCCCTGAGCACACTGACAGAGGACAAGGGTGTATTTGGTTTGGAGACGTCTGTGTCCTGGGGCTGAGAGGGAGAATGGGATTTGGAAAGGAGGAGAAGCATCCCCTTTGGGGTGGAAAGATGAGGGAAGGGGCGAGCAACAGGGAACTTCTGAGATACCCTGGTGGGAACAAAGCTGATGTTTACATCTGGCCCAGCCTTCCCTGCAAGGGGTGGGGACTGCCTGATGCCTGTGCGGAGACCTAGACCTGGGCCCATGCACAGAAAACATGTGGAACCTATTGCAGGGTGCTCCACGATGCCCTTGGCTTTCAATTTGCTTCTGAGCGTGGTTAAAGTGTTGACTTTAATCTATAAAGATCAGTAGGGTTTGGGATTCTGTTAACAGAAATTGTTTTCCTCCTTTTATAGAATTACCACGATTGAAATCACATGGGGGAGGGGTCTGCTAATGCTCCCCAGGCTCAGATACTGGGAGTCTTCCAGGGACATCCTTGTCTTCAGTTCTCACGCCCACCAGGAAGACCATCTACACTTCCTGATCCAAAGGCCAGGCCTTTCACCATCAGGACTCCTGGGAGCTAGTCTTCTGACTGCCATTTTAAAATTAATGTTGTGTTCTGTGCAGTTACTGTTATTTTTTTAAAACTAGTTTTTCCCAGAGCAATGGTTTTCCCATTGTGATTCCCAAACACCAGGGATTCCAGAAATCTCTCTGGGGGCTGTCTGGACTAGGAACAGGGAACTGGAAGTGGACTTTGTACACACTGTGTCCGGAGAGAAGGCCCCTGTGCAAATACCACTCGGCAGGTGGCATTTAAAACATGGGGTGCCAGCCCCACAGCCAGGGGCCAAGAATCTGCATTTCTCACAGTTCCCAAGGGACGCTGACATGCTGGCCTGGAGCCCTACGATGCCAACAGCATCTCAGTTACTTTTCCACAGGATTTCTCATTAAGTGCTCTCGAGCTGGTAGGCACCCAGGTTACGGAAGTGACATTTCTGCAACTCCATCTCTGTTCAGTCTTTATGCCACAGCAAACTGAGCTCTGTATGTGTGTGACAGGCAGGGTTTTCCCAGGAGAAAAGGTTTTAGACTTTTAGGAACCACCTCTTTGAAATACTCCCAATAAAAATGGAACCAATATTTGTGATTTCTAAGGAAATTTCTTTGGGGTATGGAAGCATTCATTGTTTATAGTCTGTGCAAGTATGAATGCTCAAGAATGTGAATTACCACATTAAAAGTAGGTTATTCACCGGCATACATAAGGAGGAACTCTTTGTGAATGGAGAATACAAATTATGTAACGACATAGAAAAAGCTGACTGTTAGGACCCTTCTAAAGGAGGGCACACACGTTTGGAACCGTGCATGCAGGGGGAGGTGGGATGGGGTACACTAAAATGCTTACATTGGGTCAAGGAGGGTGTTACGGGGACCATTTGTTTTCTCTATTTTTTTATTTGTTTATGAAATTTGTAATGAACAATAATCCTGACTCTTACAAATTTGGGCCTCCTTGAAGGTGGACACCCTGTCTTGTGGACACCCTGGAGGCTTGGCTCAAGGATGCAGGGCAGGAGGGGCTGACTTCTCCAGACATTCCCAGTTGCTGGCAGTTTGTCCACCTGCTGCTCTGGCCTGTCCTTCCCCTCACTACTCATCTGTCATCAGAGGGCACAGCATCCAAAAGCCTGAAGGGGTCAACGGAGGGAGGGAAGAGCCAGTGGCTAAAGGGACAGCTGACATTCAGTTTTTCTTTTGATCCATCTTGTGTATTTATGACTGACAAGGACCACAGAACATCAAACTGGAAAGGACCTTAGAGGATCCCCTTAAAAAACACATGTGTGCCTGAGCACGGGGGCACACGCACACACTGAAGAACCAGGATGGTGAACCTGTTTAAATTCCTTCCTCAGCAGCAGGCAGAGGGGAAGCCAGTCCCAAATCACACCCCTCGACAACACCAGCCCCCATGTCAGGTCCTGCCCCCTGGGCTGGGCCCGACACTCACACCTGAACTCTCAGGCGCAAGCAGGTATCACACAGTTGGACTACTAGTGGGCAGGTCTGGGTTACGCTTAACGAAAGTGTTTTTCACACTCAGTCCAGGGCTACAGGGATTCACATGAGATCAGAAGGTCTTTGTTTGGTTCAGGGACTTGAAAATCTGAGCTCATGAGCTGGCTGAGAACATTTAAATTTCTTCTTCCACATTCCTGATTTTGTCCCTTAATTTCTGCATGGCTCGTGTCAGAGTAGTACCCCTTTAGGATTTCTCTCCAAATCTTCTCTCAAACTCCTGCTTTTCTGTTGTTTATTCAGAACTCTGTGCTAACCCATGTTTTGATCATCCAGTTACCTCACTTGTAGGAAAAATAGCAAGAACTAAAAATTAAACAAAAGAAACTACACTTAAGTTTTTGCACAAAGTGTTTTTCTTGAGTCTTTAATCAGAGACTTTTTGCTCACGATGTGCATGTAATTTGCATGCTCATGATCTCAGGTTCCTCTACTCAGACCTACAGTGCTGAGTTCTTGTACTCGACATCAACACTCCTGGTCCATGGGCCTCCAGACTCCGGGCTCAGACCCTGCTCTGCCACCCATGGCCTTCCCACTTCGAGGGAATTACAATTCTTGTTTTTCTGGTTCTTTAGCTTGCAGACAGTGGACAGTAAGACTTCACAGATCCCATAATTGTGTGAGCCAATCTCTCCTAATAAATCTCTTTCTCTCTATGCCTGCAGGTAGGGAACTAGGTAGACAGACAGATAGAAAGGTATCTCCTTTTGGTTCTGTTTCTGTGGAGAACCCTAATGCAGCAACCCGTATAAATAGTAATAGACATAAAAGTAAATTTAAATGTTTCTTCCTTTGACTGATTCCAAATGTCTGAATATTCTGAGATAATAAAATATATATAGATGGCCATATGTCCAATGGTATTTAGGTTTTCCAAGGTCTATTTTTACACCAGTCTGTGGATAATTGTGTTTTCAGACGAGTTCACGTGATGGAATGGGCTCTCCTAAGCCATTTAGCTAAACATTTATGGAGACTCAGGTATTATTTCTCTGACTAATGGCACATCTGTGAAGCAATCTTTCAACAGTGCTTATAATCACTTAACTTTTTCAGAAAGAAAAATCACACAATCTATGGGTTTGCCAGAATCATGCTGGCCAATTTTCTAAAATGATCCATATTAGTAGATAAGAGAGAGGAAGAGTATAAAATTCAAAGGATAAAGTAAGAAAGTCAGAGAGAACAGCCCATTAACTGCAGGAAGATGCGTCCTGACTGCAGAAGCGGTGAGTTTACTGAGCAATGAGCTCAGGAACTACTTTTATCTTTTTACAGAAACCAGCCCTGGCCAGTTCTTTGGAAACCACCTAAGAATCTTTATATTTTGTCAAAGTATCTGGAAGAAGAGTATTCAGTCTGAAAGACTATGATTTTTATCAAAGAATCTCTAAGTTTTCAATAATTCCAACTATAGAATGAATTTGAGCTGGTGCCAAAAGCTTTATCCTTGTTTAGTAATGGAAAAGAAAAAAAATTCAAACCAATCCCCTAAGCAAAACTACACAGAACACTGGAAAATATTTCACAAATGAATGAATGCATGTGCTCTGGTGAGAAGCACGCGTTGTCTCTATGCTCTGTGCTAGCTGTGTTACTGAGGTGTCACGCATGGACATTATAGACCTTGAAACAGGGGGAGGGAAGACAGCTCCAGGAAACCAAAGTGGGTGTATTCCTGGGGGCTGTTCAAATTCTGAATGATTCCCAGGCGTATCTGAGTGACAGCTTTGCCTGGGCACAATCTCTATGAGTATATGGCATCCTCACGTGCACCAGAGCTCAGAGGGTGTGGTGACATTCATTTATGGATGGCTGTGACTTGTCTTATCGTAAGTGGACACTCTGCCTAACGGGGACCTGGCTCCACTATCCAGGTTGCGCGACAGTCTCTACCTGTCAAAAATGGCAGAGGGACACGCCACCCATCTGGATGTAGGCAGCCATGACCCATTTTTAAGGTTTCGGGTTTGCAGACCTGAAGCCTCACGCGCACAGTGGAGCCCACAGCGTGGGGGTGGAGACGAGCGGGCTGTGGCCACAAGATGGAAACTGGGAGGGCCCCCAACACTCCTAATGAGGGGAGGTTTGTGGAAGCTGAGAGATCCTGTGGATGGGAAGTGTTCCTGCTCCTCGGGAGGAGGTCGCTTCCTTGTCCCACCCTGGCCCTCTGAGCACACGGCCCCGGCCCCTGAAGAATATGCTCCCTCCTGGGAGACAAACTGTCTTTTTCTCTCCTCTGCTTTTCTGGGGTACGGGGTTGGAGGGGTAACGTATTCTGTAATTTATACGGACTTGGACAAATCACAGAAGGCATTTTTAGTAGATCAACTCAAAGATGACCCAAGGCAGGGAGAAAAGAACAAGAATCACTTCAAGTTGATCTCTGGGATCTAACCCTTTAAGTAAAGTCTAAAAGACAGAGATGCCTACTCGCTCTAAGAGTCAGAACATTCTAGCACACAAAGGAAGGATGGGGAAGACCTAATTTAAAGCTGTTCTTGTGAAAAAGATGTAGAGATTTTAGCCAACTGGATGAGCAATAGGAACCAAAAGCACCCTTGCTCTTCAGAATCTCTGTCAGCGACGCACTCGGAGGAAGACGCACACCCAGTTGCGGCTGAGCCGCGCGCTTCCTGCGCCGCAGCCCTGGAGTCCTCTCCGAGTTCTCCTCGCTCTTCCCCCACACGCGCTTTCCAGCCTGGCGCTGATACGCGTGGCATGCGGCAGCTCCTCGCTCCGGGCTGCCACTGTTTTTGCTAACAGGACCACATCGTTTTTCTTTGTAAACTCAGAATTCAGCGTAGTGCCTCACACACATGTAAGACAGAAATGCCCGACTGGAGTGCTCAGTTCCTTGGCTGAGATGAACACACGTGCAGCACCTCAATTCCCTACGACACTAAAAGGTCACGGAACGGTTTTCACGTAAAGCACCAACTACTTTGTTATCTCATTGCTCAATTCAGACTCAGAAGGAGCCAAGCCAAGGCTCTTGCATTTCCCCAGGTGGCTTTAAGAAGTCTGAAGTTCAGATCCAAATGCATGAGCATTTGCTGTTTGAACAAATGAATGAATGAATGAATGCTTCGATATCAACAAAACAAGTGCAAGGTTACTAATGATTTCAACCATTTCTCCAAACCTAATCCCTAAATGAATAAAGATTAAGCCCTAGAAATATTTGTAGATGGTAAGGAGAATATAATTGGAAAAATATAAAAGAAGTTAGTTTACAAGCCAGTTTTAAGATTTGTCTGAGGAATTTTAATTGTGAATTAGAAGAATATTTTCATTTGAAGAAAAAAGGCATCCTCCGCAGACATTGCATGATGCATATTGGAAAGTCTGAAACATAACTATAAGCCAAGATTTAATAAGCATTTTATGTGGAAGTAAATCAGAGGTTGAGGATTCGTCTTTTAGAATACACTAGACCAACTGAATCGGAAATGCTGACTTTTCAAAAGGACAAGAGCGTATAGAATTTTGAGTAAAGGCTAATGCCTTTACTAGGTAAGTGAGAGTCTAGTGTGGTCACCACCACGTCACAGAGTCGCGTCTCAGAGACAGTACAATCGGCTGCTCCGGTCCTGACGGTGTTCGTGGCTCGTCTCCCTGTTGAGTCTTCAGCCCCTTCACCAACGCCCCAGACACTCGCGGGAGTCCTGCGGGGCACAACTAGGCAGGGGCATCGACATAACATGGTGATTACGCCACGAGAGCCAGAGGAGAGGAAAAAGGAACAGAAGCCGCTGTCAGAACGGGAGACAGAAGACACACCTGCCGGCACCCGCCTGCCGGGAAGCGACTCCCTGGGGAGAGATGGGCCCATTATAAGAGATGAGGAAATGGGATGTCTTTCAGTCAAAAGGAATTACCCCCCTCTACTGATGCTACGTAACGCTTCTAGAACGAAGCAAGAGGTGGAGGAAACGTTCTGTCTTCTCCCAGTTCATTAATTCCCCAACTGTCCCTAGGAGAGCCTTAAATTCACAAAACGATAGCGAATAAAGGGATGGTTTAAAAGTTTCAAATCCAGCCTACTGGGAAGTCCATGCACACAGAAATCTTAAAAATATAGAATATGCAGATAAAATGAAAATGATGCCTATACTTTTCCTTTGGGAATCAGGTCAAGAATTGTCAGGGGATACACTGACCTAGGCCATTAAGAAATTAGTAGTCAAATGTTATTTCCATCCGACTCACTGGTGAAGTCAGTTATTCTTTTACAAAACTGAAAAAGTGAGAATGATATCCGTTTTGGATTTTCACTCTCCAGTGTTAATCACTCAGGCAGTTAAATATGCTATTTTCAGATAACACATAATTTAAATAACCCGATTTAACCTTTAGAATTTAGAAGGCTCCAGCACAATAGAACTAATGAAACTTTTTATTAACTTAAAATAACCAAGGATTTAGTTCTAAAAGACTGGTATCACCAGATAACACCAAATCCTGAAACTCCCAAAGTTCAGAAAGGCAGAGACAGTAAGTTGTGATAAACTGTTTAATGAGGCTAACCCCTTATAATGGGAAATTAAGTCTGGGGAAATAAAAACCCCTGCCTCAAAATAAATCATGGTAATTGACACTCGGTGAATAACTATGTGATTTGAGACTATTGGGGGAAATTTGGCAAGCCCACCAAACATAGATCAAAGAGAAACTGAATACCAGAATGAACAAGATCAGCCCTAACCCTGAGCGACCGTGAAACTTAAGCATCGCCTGCCTGTGTGGTCGCCTCCTAGTTGCTGACATTTCAGTCTTATGTTCATGGGACTACGACTCCCAGTAATAAGTAAATGCTATATTATGAAAGAAAGATGGGAAGCTGAAGAACATATTACATACCCCCTAGAATCGTCTACGTTACAGAATGTGAACCAACCCACCGGAAACGTGCTCAGTGAGGGTCTGGCTGTGGTGGGGAGACTCGGGCACAGGAGTCAGTAAACTTGTTTGAACCCACTTTCCTGTTGGCCTATCTCGGGCAACTCCCCAAACCTCTGAGCCTATAATTTCAATACAATGAGGGACAGTGCTACTGAGACCTCTGAGATGATAAAAATGATTGCTTCCAGGCACTGATATTCGTAAAGTCTTTAAACTTCACAGACAGGGAGCTGTTTCAAAAATTCTAAGGAACACACCCCGTGGAAGCCAACACTTGAGCCTGTTCAGCTGCCTCCAAGCCTGTGGTCTGTCTACTCCTAACTCTGTCAAGGGTTGTGACAAGATGTCATACGGGAAAACACATAGCAGGCGCTCAGTACGTGGCAATGACTTGTTTCTTATTTTCATCTTGCTTGTATAGGAAATAAATGAAATAAATGATCCTGGGAATACTACGGGAGGAAGGAGAGAGAACAGGAGAGTGAGGCTATGCCTTTATGTGTCTATGAAAACAGGGGAGGAGCCGGTATACTTGAAGCTCGCAGAACGGCCATTTTAAGAGGCACGTGCACTTCCCAGGCATGCGCACACGGCCAGTGAGGGGCTTGATTAGGTGCCGAGTCTCTGGACCTATGAAGCAGGCTGGGTTTCCCAGAGGAGCTGTAGCCTGCAGGAGGGGGTAAAACACAGACCTCCTGCAGCACTCCATCCAGCTGTTGAATTGAGAAACCCTCAGTTTCCAGCAAATTCTATCAAAATTAAAAACAAGCAACACATTCACTGACTCTATACTGCAGTTCTTTAGCAACATGATTAGGGAATGGATTTTCAGTTGATTTTCTCCAGGAACTCTCGATGTGAGAGTTATTCCTTAGGGATCGTTAAGTGATTTGCAAGTACTCTAATCATCCATTCCGTGTCTTTCAGGATAACGAGACAGGTAACTTGGTAGCAGCTGAGAAAACCAAGAGTTGCTCTGAGTGCTCGACTCTCAGAGGGAAGACACGGACGAAACTGTTGTAATGAATATAATCACTTACTGGCCGTCTTTTTCAGACGTTTCCATGTAATTCATTACGCTTTTTTCACTAACTGAATATGTATAAGAAAGAGTTCTGAAACTCATAATGTCCTGACATATGACACATAAAACTTTCAGATTCAATTATTATTCTAATCAAACGCTATCTATTGGATGATCCTAAACAGGAAGAGGCAGAACCACAGAGAAGCCCACACATTGCAGTTTCTGACTGAAGCAGGATGGCGGCTCACGTGGGCCATGTGGCCAGCGAAGGATGCTGGAAACTTCCCCGCCGCTGCCACTGCAGGTATTAGCTTGCTAGCCTTCCGTGCAGAAGGGAATCGTGTTTTTCCTTAGGAAGTTTTTAATGTCAGAATCATTAGCTTTGCTGGAGTCTATGCTTTAAATAGTTTATTCTTAGTTCATACTGGTAAGAATAACATATGTCAAGCACAGTGTTAATTTTTAGGACTAATTATGTTTTTTTTGTTAATCTTTCTGCTTTCCTTTATTTTCTCCATCTCACTTATTTAGAAAAACTATTAAGAACATATGGATTCATTTTTATTTTTTCATTCTTTCTTTATGCAAGTTCTCACATATGTACTGTCTAAATTAACTTCTTAATTATTAAAGCCTGGAATGTACAAAGCTGAAATCCACTTGCCCAGATGAAAGCTTGTCCGTTTTATAAAAATCCAGATAGCATTTACTATTTTGTTTTTAAATTTGCAAACATTTACTCACTGCCCTTCATCAGATAGCAACAGTGGCCCTAGCTAAAATTTTCTTCTAGCAGAACCAGCTTTACCAATTTAAACATGAACTTAGAACTATTATGATATTAAGACAACAAAGCCTCCTATTTTCATGTGAAGTTCTTTTTAACATGCTTTTCTTGGCATTCTCACTGCAACTTTCATAAAATTCTTACAATTTCTGGGTGAATTTGATCATATGACTTGAAGGCAAATTTCTTCCCAGTAAATTTTTTGAAAAATATTAGTTAGTTAAAACACACACACACACACACACACACACACACACACACACACACTCAGTCTATATCACTGTATTTTCTTCATAACTTTCTATTTCTCATCCCCAACATGATATGTCTAATAATGACAGTGACTTTCATTTGAATAATCTCAAGTAACAAAACTATCCTTTTAAAAAATTTTAAATGAGGTGAAAAGCAGGAACAAATACACCAAATGACCTCCTCATGCCGCATGCCAAAGTAGGAGAAGGTAGCTCAGGCTTGCAAGGGACACTCAGGGCCACCCCTCCCCACTCCGCCTTTGGGAATGTTACTGTCACCCTCAGAGAGAAGCCTAGTTAGGACTCCACGCAGACCAGTGCAGGGCAGCCCTGCATGCACCGGGGCACCAACGTGCCCACGTCTGGGGGCAGTGCGGCAGTACCTACCCCCTCCGCAGGAGACAGAGCATTCAGAGCGCAGGACGGCCCACGTGTAGCTGGGCGAGGCGGTGGGCTTCTTCTCAGCCTCCCCCCGAGGTACCGAGTATTCCCAGGCAACGCCCGGGTTCCTTCCCTGAAACAGAAGCTACGAAATAGGAAAGCGGAAACAAAACAAATCAATGTGAGACTAGTAAATACATGTTTTAAATTTAAACTATTTAAAACTACAATACTGACAAAAAGTTGGTTATGATGGTAACATAAACCCAGCCCATCCTCTAAAATTTCCATCAACTTTCTAAATAGAAATAACACTCTCATCCAGACTCAAGCAAACCCAGAAAAATGCCTAGACATTCTCTCTAGCTTTACGTTCAGTGTGTTCCTCCATACAAAATATTAAACATCTTGCAAACTAACAAAGTCCCAGGCATTTCTTTGGGACCCCTGCAAATCCCCTGCATCTGACAGAATCAGAAAGTGACGCCTACTAATCGCTGTTGCACTTTCTACTGAATTCCAAATAACCCAGAACGCTTAAATAGAGGTCATCCATGCCTGATCGAAGTTCAGTTACCGCACTTTCTGAGAGATGAGGGGGGCTTTTGCCTACTGGCAGGTGCTCTTTAAATCCAGGGGAAAAGATAATTTGTTACTAAAGAAGATCACTCAGAATTGGCATCCCTGTGAGTCACAGTTTAGGGCATGGATTGGATTTGGATTCCTGGCTTGAAACTCAATCATATGGCCCAGTTACCATTTCTCTCATAATCTATCAGATCCTTGAGTCTCAGCGAGAATAATTTTTTGGAAACCACACTGTTAACCTGTTGATACAAATTCCATGCCTAGGTCTTGGAGTCTTTGCTGTCCTTGATGTGAGGCTCAGGTGCCCTTCCCTGACTCCCCTGGCACCATATTCCACCCCCAGCTGACGACACAGCTCAAGTCTTAGTTGGGGCAGAGGTGGCGGGACAGGTACAAGCCCAGGACAGGTGGCTGCACTGCAAGGCCATTGAGATGCTCCCCAGCCCTGATATTCTGACCCTTTGCAACTCTTCCCTTTGCAACTCTTCTCCTATCAAGAACCCTGCCCTAACAAGCCTCCACTCATTTTCAACACTGACTCACCTCTCTTTCTCTCTGATTATTAAAGCTACAAGCCTTAGATGGCGGGAGAGACACTATCAAAAGAATCCAGAATGAATAGGTCTACACAGGGGTGGAAGGAAGAAGACGGAGGAAGATGGAGGCGAGACCTGTGAAGATGCTGCAGCTGCCCTGCACCTGAGCCACACCAGATCACCCGGAAGCATCTCTCAGGAAGACACAAGAGGATGGGACAGGGCTGACAGTCCCAGAGAGCAGGTGGGGGCGTCTGGGTGGCTACCACCTCCAGAGCAAGGTAAGTGTTTATGGGGCAACTTCAGAACCAACTTCAGAACCAACTTCAGAACCTCCTTTACTGTGCATGGAAATATGACAAGGTCAGAAGCTAGCACATCCACTGCCTGCCACCGCCACCTGCCCAGTCGAATGGGATAGATGGTGCTGCCAGAGGAGCCTGACTGTATTTTGAGAGTGCTGCATTCATGGGTAGAAAACAGAAGGGCTTGGGTCAGGAGCGCACAGGGCCAGTGTGACTGCTGAGCTGTGGCTAGCAAGGGTTAACACTGTGACACAGGAGGGAGGCCTCCTCTGGTTGTTGTCTGCGCCTACTGTCACAGGACACAGCAGCAGAATGCTGACCGCCCCCCCCCCCCGAGCACAGGCAGAGACAGAGCCCCTCACTGCAAAAAAAAATATGTGTTTACCTCTCACAGACACAGAGCTTACCAGAGAGAAGACCTCTGCAAAAACTGACTGATAAATAACCCCAAATAGGAACACATGTGAGTACATAAATATAAACTTAATCATATACCAAAAAATGAAGGATAATTAAAACAAGTATACTGCTCTATTCAGCCTATGGATGGATTACTCGTTTTTGATAACTGTGAACAGTCTTCTATGTACTCAAAATTATGCCAACAGCCATGGACCTACTACAACACCAGAAGACCCCCAAATCCAAGCCCTAAAACGAAGAGGCTGGCCTCTACCTCCACGATCAGCGTCTCGTTTGTTGGTCCAGGAGAGACTAAGTTCTCGGGCTCATTATAGGACCGTCTGTAGTCAAAGGCAGTGCCGGAAAACTTGTATTGGCCAGGCCAGTCCACGGTCCAGTGTCCGTTCAGGTAGTATCTTTTGAAGGCATTGCGCACAGAAATGTAGGAGGTAGATACGTTCATTTCATAAATGTGAATACTCCGGGCTCCAGGAGGGATGGTGACCATGTGATAATACTCTAGGTGAAGGAAATGAGGGTAGATACAGTATTTCATTCGATCATGCCAATGCAAAATCCCTTAGCAACTTCAGCTCTCAGTAACCAAAACCCGACAATCCACATTTGGAACTAGGGGAAGATCTGTTCTGACAATTAGTTACATCAGACCTATAAGTGACTTCTTTTCATTGACTGGAGCTGAGCTCTTGTGATTTTCACTATTCCTAAGCTCTTGTGATTTCCACTATTCCTAAGAACGATTTTAATTCAAGTAACCACTTCCAATCAAAGCGAAATGTTTGAGAAGCACAGGGCTACCTGAGGCAGGAAATGAGCCAGGGGAAAGCTATTGGGATTCTGACCACCTGTTGTCTCCACTGTCACCTCAAGCTCCTCCCCCTAAGGAGCTCCCAAGAAACTCTCCCTCGCCCAGGCCTTGCAGGCAGCTCTGAAGTACTCACGGTTGGTGTGGTGCAGCTTGGTGTAGAGCCCCCTGTGAGTCGTGCAGTCTGAGTTATTCCCCCTGCAGACGCCACAGGCGTCTTCAACAGCGTCAGACCCAAGGACATTGTCACATCCAACTCTCTGGAGGACCCACAAGGTCACATGTCATTCATGAAAGAAAGGACAACACAAGCACTAATGTCACCAATCTCTCGCAAGAAATCTCCTCCCCACTAGGGCTGAAAATTTCACCAACTCAGGGTAGTTAACAAATATTTATTGGATACCCAATATGTGCACAGTGGGACTGCAATGCTACTCTTCATATCCAAAGTAGGAAGCCCGTAAACGTGAAGCAGAACCTGTCCTGCTCAGTACTGTTCCGCAACTGCAGTGTCTTGAGCCCTGGATTAAACCTACAGGTCATCATGTTGGAGACACGGGCGAATTTCAGACTGACGTAAGGGGCTTAGTGCACTGACAAGCAACGTGTCTACACAAGGTTCTATTAAAATATGCCACTGTGCTTGTGAACAGTCTGTGCAAAGACAGAGAAGGAAGAGAAGACATACGGATATTCCCCTCAGCAGTGACTACGCAAAGGGCGTGCCTGTCCAGTGCCTTAGAGCTGCAGGCACTCGTTATAACTTCATGATGCTTGTCTGCTTTATATTTCCTAACAAAGAGAACAGACTCTCTCTATAAAAAATCCATTCAGAAACAAAGTAACTATAGTCCGCAGCCCCTTGCTTGGAATCCTTAAGGCCAGATGCATTTCAGAACTTAGAGTTTTTAGAATTTAAGACAGGTAACAGGTATCATGCATGTAATGCATATGAGGGTCCCGCAGGCCTAGGACAGAATCCCATAATAAACACACTCATGTTTCTATAGCAAAAAGCGTACACATTTACACTAAGCAGGATGAATAAAACCGATCAATAGTTTCACATCAGTTCAAGGCAGGTTTTGTCACCAAGCAAGTTAAGGTCCCAAAAATCTTTCACAGCATTGTGGATTTCAGTTGTTCGGATTTTAGTTACAAATAAGAGATTGTGACACTGTATCATTAAGAATACCGAAATATGATAGAATATTTAACAAATCAATTAATAATTAGACACAATCGAGCATGTTACAGCTGAAAGAGTTCTTAATGGAATCATCTAGTCTCCTTATCGTGCATTAAAACTGTGACACTAAGGCTCTCGGTGCATTATCCAACTCTACTACGGGCACACAACTCAGAGGAAGCTGCAACTAGAACAGAGGTCTTTGGACTCCATTTAATGTGTATGTTGATTAACTTTATTAAAAACCCATTGTTTTCATGCAATGCATCTGATCTGGTAACACCTTCACTGTGTTGATAGTAAAATTCTTTCCACCCCTTGTCTCTGCCAGTGACAACAAGCTCGTCATGCGGTGCTTACTGAGCCGCCAGTCTTTTCTGCCTGCCATCCCCAGGGGAAGCTGTGGCTGCAGGACGTTGCTGAGGCCACGCGGCAGGAGCTGCAAAGGGGCCTGGGCTCTCAGCCATCCCCGCCTTCACTGACTCTCCACGCTACCGCCCAGAAACTGTGACCTGACCCTGTGGCTCCCATGTCCCCGCACCCAATGCCTGCTCTACATTGACACAAGGATAAAAATCCCAACTCCTCATCCTGGCAGCAGGTGTCCCCTGGGGAGGCTCTTTTCACCTCACGCACCTCCCGGAGCAAACCCAGGCCCTGCCTGCCTCCGGGGTATTCTGCTGACGGAATCAGCTCCTACCGGCCTGTGCCTCAGGCACCACCACCTTCTCTCTCTCTTTCCCCCACGGAGTCCCTCTTCCACCCCTCCCTTTGAAATTCAGCTCAGATGCGGGTGCTCCCTTGTCCCAGGAGCCCTGCAAATGTCCCGGACCCACATCTGAGAAGGAATCGGCTCTTCGCCTCTCCTCATTCCCTGCACACACCTCCGCTGTGACAAAGGGGGGTGTCATCAGCCTGTGTGCTCCTGGCTCTCACCCCCACTGGGCTGTGCGGGGGAGGGAAGGGGCTTGTCTCTAAGTCTGGCCTTTCTCCCCCTGCAGGGTGCCTGGCACATAGCAGACTGTCTGGAGACATTTGTTGAACGAATGAAGGATCATTATTACCTCACATATCCCATCTACACAAACATTACGGCT
The DNA here is from genome assembly GCA_963574885.1 of Lepilemur ruficaudatus. NCBI lineage: Eukaryota > Metazoa > Chordata > Mammalia > Primates > Lepilemuridae > Lepilemur > Lepilemur ruficaudatus. The sequence continues at coordinate 24,853 of CAUYRT010065040.1, read as the reverse complement.
ATCCTCCGAGCATGGAGTCCCATCTTTGACTTTATTTGACAAAGAAAAGAAGAAATCAAATCCTTCTGCGATACAGTAGAGTTTGCATAAGTCCTGATCTTAAAAAGAAATACACACACAAACACAAATAAGAAAGATACTTAAGGTCTGATCATTTTTGCTCTGAATTTTAGATAGACTTTTTCCCCCGTAACGTAGCTCCCCACCACAATACATTACAATGACATTTTTCATGGCTGCCTCATTAGCCTTCCCCCGTTTGTTATTATTACTTCGTATTGCTTCTCTATTAATTTCACTCTACAGTGTCCTTTATGATCCTTGTTTACACAGTGGGTGGCACATAGTAGGCATTCAATAAATATTTGCTGACTTAACTACAACATTAATGTTTTACGATTTTGCTAGTATACTTAACTACTATTTTGTAGCAATGTAAAAAAGTCACTATCATTTTGCAGCAAAACACAAAATTCTTACAAATGAAATAGTCACCAAATTTCTTAATGCATTTAATGAAATACATAAAAATTTTAAACTAATAAAAAGAATAACTTTTAGAGGAAATCTCCAGAGAATGATGTATTCTACAAATATAATGGAGTGTCAAAAATATTGATACATAAAGAAATAGGAAGTTTAACTTCTTTCCTCAATAATCCATTTTGAGGTCTTACTAAGGTTTATAGTTAATAAATACGAACTTTTGTAGAAACCTTTCCTTTTGGTTCTCTTCTTGCTGAAGAAGGAACAGTTGGTGAGGAAGATTTAGTCTGTCTTACAAATTTTCATAGGCCCAAGACTCATCTGCATTTTTCTTATTTTTCAAGAGATTCAACTGAATAATTCCAAGAATCAAATTCAGTGTATGACTCCATGACTAACGAATTTATTTACTGAAGATTGGCAAAGTCAGGAGTAGCACAAACATTTTTGGGGTCCAATTTCAAAGTTCATTCTCTTGCCTAATAGTCTGTTTTTCTCCCCCTGGCTTAATTTTTACAGTTTAAGAGTAAAAGCACAACCAAACATGCTTCATGTGGGATTGCTTGCAATTTCCCTTCCAGAATTTGGCAACTTCATAAATCTGCCACCATGAAAACATGATATTGAAATGATGAAAGTCAATGTCAGATGGCATATCCCAAACTATGTTTTTCCAAAGAATCTCTGCCATTTTCTTAGACAGAATTCCCAGTCTCAAGGAATGAGATGATTAAGTGTTCTTTGAATTTCTTCTTGACTACGCCACTTGAGCTACTGACTTCAAGTTATTATAATCGTGAGAGAAACACATTTCTCTCCCACTAGAGAATAAAATCTTACATCTGCCACAGATAAACTTCTTGGTTTACAGTTATAGATCAAGACTTCCTGAATATAGTACGCTTGAAAACTGAAATAGTATTCTATTTTCCAAAAGGTACAAAAATTTTTGTTTCATTCTTTGACAATTGTAGGTGTCCAGCAGATAGCACGCATATAGCAACATCACCACCAACTACTGTAATTCCAAATTTAAAAGACACGCACTGACCCCGTATCAACACGCCATCTACTTTGTACTTTACCACTTCTTGGGTGCTTTTCATTGTACTGTGCACACACTCTCTGTCTGGTGTGTTGATTTCTGACCGCATAGCCGGTCAAGTTTAGATAAGATGCCATGACAGTGGGTCAGGCAAAACCAAACTAACCGCCAGGGGCAAGTACGTGACAGTGACTTCTTGGAAAGATGTCTGGTTTATGTGACACCACACCATCAATTACGTCATTCTTTAAAAAGTGAAGCTGCTAAAGTACAGGCTATTTACTACCAGGGCGTAATTAGAGATTTACCTTCCACGCGCGTGTAAGGCTTCCACGTGTAGTGCCGCCCTCGGAACCGCTTGCTGTCGTACTCAGCACACTGGGCGGCACGGAAGTCAACACTGTCCTGCGGACATCTCTGACTGTTGCAAAGCTTTAGGGTGCGAGGCGAGCCCACGCAAAACTTCCCTCCCTGCGACGGTCTGGAATGTATATTTCGTAGTTAGAAACCTCACGGTTTGGTGGCCCCTCTGCCCTTCCTTGAAGCCAGGCTGACTAGTGGCGGAGCTGGTGCTGCTGAAGCCTAGAGTGGTGGGCAACTGAGACGGGGCTCTGAGCAGGCACAGGTGCTTTCCTACGCCTGAATGACTCAGGTTGCGCTTCCTTTTCCATCGGGTGTGTCATTAACAACAGGGGCAGGACAGGCTGGAATCTGGCAAGCAGCTGGCACAAACTTGTCCTTGCTGTCCCCAGCTCCTCTGGAGGAGGCAAGGTGGGCCTGGCTCTCCTCACACTCCCTGCGGAGGACTGACTGAGAAGGGCCACGGACCCCCAAGGGTGGCACAGTGGAGAGAAACAGAACTCAGACTGAAATTCAACAATGTCTCTTCCAGAGCTCGACTTCTGTCTGCGACCAGCCTCCTGGCGACGAGGCCAGGACCTGAGAACCGAGTGAGAGGAACGGTCCCCTTTTGGGGTTGGCACCAACAGCCAACACCCCTGCTCACCCCTGAGAATTCTGCGGTGAGGGTCAGGGGTGGGGTCCTTGGGATCCTAAATGAGTGACGTGATGTGTCTTAATCAAACCAGGAACAAAAGGGGGATTTGCAAGGCTGGCGACGGCTGCTCACGCTCTTGGCTTCTTACAGAAGCCCACAGTTAAACCCCCAGTGTGAAGGTAAAGACATTTCATGAAATCCCCCAAATTAGCTTTTTTCACATGAAACAATTATTCTTATTCATTTATGTTCTATATACTTTTCTTGTGATTTATTCATTTTTTAAAACAGACCCTTGGTATTGCAAGTAAATGCGGTTAAAATCCAATTCCTGGCTATCACTGTTGGATCTATTATTTTTTGCTGTGGTCAGGTAGTTATAAGCATCTTAAATTATATCAACGAGAAATAATTCCTTAAGAAATGCTGAGTAAAATGCTTTTCCTACTCGTCATTTCCTACCACGATATGCGAAGCGCAGAATGAATACTATGGAGCTTAGGTGCAGGCGTGCTGTTTGGAAGGTTCGGGGCATAGAAATCTCTTGTCCATGAGGAAGGAGGCCAGGCCGTACACACCTGGGGTTGGAGCAGAGGCGGTCCCTGTGGGACACCCCTCCCCCGCAGGTCCTGGAGCACGGAGACCAAGGAGACCAGTCTGACCAATGGCCGTGGGTGGGCTTGGGGCCTTCGTCGCCATACTTCACGCACTGCCCTCCACGGCACCACTAAAGATTTTAAAAATACAAAAATAAAAAAAGTTTACTTGACTCATGGATACACAGGTGGGTTCATTTCATAGCTACTTTAAGAACTGTAAGGCTCAGTAGTGGGAAATTCCGTAAAATCTGCAGACATTAATGTCCCTACCCTCAATAGCATCTAGTAAAAATACAGTAAATTTGATACGACTTCCTTTATTCTTTCCAAACCTAGCACCCTTCTATAAGTCCGCACACAGAGAAGATGAATAAAAAATCATTTTCCAACATCTGAGCTCCTGGAAACAGTGTGTTTAATGAAGGAGTGCTGCTCCAACAGTCTGCTCAGCTCCCGCGTCGGTGAACTCTGACCTCTCCCGAAAACAAGGTGCTTTTCACATCTCAGTCCAGAACAGAGTCTCAGGTGGGAAAGTGCAGCTGGAGGCTCCGTGCGGCTCGACGCCTTGTCATCTCTGGCCGGCCCTCCCAGCTTTCACCCCAAAGCACCTGGGCTGACAGCCTCGAGATTATTACCTGACGGCATGTCAGAGCTCACACGGCCTCCAAGGAGATGAAACAATCCACGTGGAATTCCGTCTGTCCCCACAAGGCTGGAGACGCTATCTGCATCACTCTTAATGCATGCGAAATTCCACGTGGCTGCCTCCTCCACCGCACACTACGCTGTGCACGACGCAACTGTGTCCCACGGCGCTGCTTCCCCCTGTGGTTTGGTGTGGACTTCAAGGATCTTATAGGCCCAGGCTGTCTGTTGAGAGGAGGAAGGAAGATGCTTGCCACTTGTCACCGGCCTGGGCGGGCCAACAGAGCTTGGCCTTTGGGCTGGGTCACCCCTTTCTATCCCTAAGATTAGAGCCACCAGATTTGCACTGAGAGAAAACAATGCTGCTTTTATAACAGGAAAATAAGGCTTCAATTATTAATTGATATACTAGGATAAAACATATCAAACCACTGATATTTGACCATTGTTAGCAAACTGAAATGGCAATTTCAGACGGTTCCATCTCACATTACTTAAGGAAGAAAAATTGAGTTTAAAAGCGTAAGTAATTCTGAGGACTAAAGCCTCATGCATTCAATTGTTCGATTCTTTTCTGTAAGCAAAGCAACAGTCTCTCTTGCACCCCCACCCGTCCCTGCCCCAGGTGGAGAACCAAGTCCACAGCCCAGCTCGGCTCAACCAGGGGCCGTGGCTGGGAACAGGCTCCTGCTCTCGGAGGGCCTCCTGCTGGAGAGAAGAGAAATGGGGTGGAGACAGGATGAGGTCAGCTCTCGCCGGCGGAGGACAGGACCACGGAGTGCAGGGAGAAGGCAGGTGTGTGCTTGTTGTTGCTGTTGTTGATTTTGTTTTGTTTTTAAAAATCATCCGGTTGTAGCTTTCTAATGCAGGAGACAGCAAACATGAAAGCGAGAATCAACTAGCTGAATGACTCACTAAGTGTTTCTAGGAAAATCTACCTTGATTTCAAGATGAAGAACAGAATTTGAAGCTCCAGAGTGAAGGCAGGTAAGTGGCACACAGGGGCCCTGTCTTGAAAGCAAGCATGTGCAATTTGTCAGAAAACCACTGCTTTTACCAGGAACCTATGAGCAAACTCAGTGTGGACCATGACATTGCTGTCAATCTGTTGTCACAGACTCAGAAGGCACAGTGACATCGCAAGAGCTTCACTCTCCTTTTTAAAAATAAACTTTTTTAAACAGAAAATTTCAAAGATATAGATAAGTAGAGTAAATAGCATAGGACCCCTGGAATTAGCACCCTTGCCTCAACAGTTATCAACTCAGGTCCAACCTTATTTCACCAGTACTGTCGCCCACTTTCTGTCTCCCCAACACTGACTTCGAGACTTAATATCATTACTTCAACACTACTTCACCGTGGGTTCCCAAAATTTCTTTTCTTTTCTCTTCTTCTTTTTTCTTTTCTTTCTCTCTTTCTTTTAATTTTTTTGTAGACATAGAGTCTTGTTATATTGCTCAGGCTGGTCTCCAACTCCTGGGCTCAAGCAATCCTCCCGTCTCGGCCTCCCAAAGTGCTGGGATTAGAGGTGTGAGCCCACCATGCCTAGCCCGAAATTAAGGACTTTAAAAAACAGAACCACAATATCATTATTATGCCCTGAAACTTATAATAATTTCTTCATATCTAGTGGTGTTCAAAATTCCAGTTTGTCTCCTTTTTGTTTCCAGACATGTTATTTAATAGAATCACAGTTGAAATAAGGCCCATCTCTTGCATTTGGCTGTTAGGTCTCTTATGCCTCAGTGCTTAAGGTCTCCCTTGACCTTCTCTTTTTCCTGAATTCACTTGGTGAGGAAACGATCTGTTTGTCTGGCAGAGTTTCCCCAATTCCAGGTCTTGCTGGCTGTGTGTCCATGGTGCCATTGAACATGTTCCTTTGTTCCCTGGATTTGCTGCAATCCGGCAGTTGGTTCTAGAGACGTGGTTAGGTCTGGAGTTGGATTTTGAGCAAGACTACATCACGGGTGGCTCTCTGTAGGTGCACACACAACTCCTCCCAACACCTGGAACTTGATGCGGGCATTGCCAGGCTGACTTGCCCACTGTAGAGTTCCCCGTCAGTCTCCCACCTAATAATTTTAGTAATCATTGAAAAAAATCATTTCCTAGATCCTTTATGTATTTGAGTGTTGAAAGAATGATAACATTATAATTCTATCTTTTTTCTTTTATTCGTTTTCATGACTAGCTGTATTACTTCTTTTAAGAAAATATAGTCTTCATCAAATGTCTACCTATCCCGACTTTAAGTTCATATAGGAAAACAATGATGCTTTCTCCGTATGTTAAATTAAGGTATGCTAATGTCATAAGCCTCTTTTGGAAACATGAGCTTCAGAGTCCTTTTGCTGGGACTCAGGAATCTATGACAGGTTTCTAGCTTTCTGACTCAACAGGGTGTCTCAGGCTTATCTTGTGTATTCCCTGTTATAGATCTGGAATAATCCATTCATACAAGAAGATCCTTTAACTGAAAAAACTGGGGTAAGACGCTATAATCTGTTCAGGGGGTGGTCATTGCTACTGAGCTGGTCAACTGACAAAATTTCTGTATGTGTGTGTATTTTTTTGTTTTAATTTTAAAGAAAATTTCTTTGCTAGTTCATAGTAATTTATCCAATTCAAATTTAGGGTTATAAATGTTACTTTGCCTGTGTTAGCATTGCTTGTTAACATTTAAATTTCCTCTGTCTGTACTCACACTTAAATATGTTTAGGGAGTAACGTAGTTTATTCAGAATTTAAACAATAGATCAATGATATTTAGGCATGATTTCTCTTTCATACTCATTAGTGTCACTAAAAGGTCAGATACATAAAAAGCAAAAATAGTTACAGTGGTAATTTGCGTTCAGTATTTATCAATAGTTTTTTCGTATTCTGTTTTTATCAATAGTTTTTTTATATTCTGAAAGAAATACAATCATAGGTTAAGTCAAAAGAATTAAAATATTCCCTTGAGTGTTAAGATAATTTATTTCTTAAGTTGTAATGACAAAATTGTCATTCTCCACCACTGAGTAGTAAACTTGCTATTGTGCGTATTTCCTCTGTCCCCATCACAGCTCTCTCTCTTTTGTCACCTGAGCAACAACAGGTCAAAATGGTCTGTTCCAGGCTCTTCAAACTGATGCCCCGAGGCTTTTGCAGTACTGGCTAACACTGGTCCTCTACACAGTTAAACGGTGGTCAGTGTTTTCATGTTTCCCTTAATAAATCTATTCAGTTACCACCTACTGTCTGACTTCTATGTCTATGAATTCCAGGTAGCTCACCAATTAATTATATTTGCACAAAAGTGAGAAAAGGAGTCCTTTTCATAGTATCGATATAAAATAAAAACAGTGTTTGATAGGCATGTCGATACCTACACATGCATATGAGAAATACAGGTCTAAAAAATACCAATTCGAGAGGAGGAAAGCTGCGTAGATTGAAAGACTGACATCTGAGCATGATGCCCACCTAGCCTTCGCTCCTTACCATGTCGTGCCCACAAATGGTGCCTTCTGCTGCCGGCATAAATTTAGTTTCACATTTCCTTCCAAAACGATGGCACCACAGGGCTTTACAGATGTCCTAAAGAAAAAAAGGGTCATTAGTATTACATATTGTCCATAAATCTATGATAAATATCACTAAAAATGTTTAAGGGAAAAACAACTGATATAAGTTAAAAGTGGACGTTTACTTAGCCGTAGATTGACATGATAGAGTGAATAGACCGATGTTATAGAATTGGTTCAAATTAATTCCACCCCTGAAACTTTATTTGTACTTATTCATTGCACATTCAATAAAAATTATATTTTCTAATTAAAAAAGTAAAATATGCTTAATCCACACAGTTCAGAAAACTACAAAAATTAACATCAAAAAGAGCTCTAAATTTAACATTTTATATTCTTCTCAACCCCACCTTCCACTAACCTCTCTACCTCTGGATCTTCATTTGTAAATTAAGGATGATTAGGACACTTATTGTCTTATCCATCCATCCATCCATCCATCCATCCATCCATCCGTTCATCCATCCGTCCATCCCTTCATCCACGTATCTATCCTCTATCCCCAAACCTTTGACGAAAACTTCAGTAGGTGAGGCATCTTGCTGGGCAAAAGGTTCCATAGTGAATACAGCCCAAACCTACACTCTTGAGGTTGGCTTCCAGGAGCAAAGAGGGTGCATACAGTGCGTGTGGAAAGCAGTGAGCCCCAGTAGAGGGAAGAGCAGAGCGCAGGCTGAGCTTCTCTGGAGGAGAACAGGCTCAGCCTGGAGGGCTTGGTGATGCGGTCAGAAAAGGCACCATGTCTAAGCTAACACTTAAGCAGGGGGAGTTTGTCAGGAGGAGAGGAGGCAGCCTTCAAGGGGGAAGGATGTGTGAATGAAAGATTCAAGAAGGAAGAGTGTGTGCAAAGGAAGACCCACGTGACTGGGCTGATCTAGCAGGAAACTAAAACAAGGTCTGAGATTTATAAACTACAGAAGGCTCTCCAAGCACAAGGAATTACTTTTATTTTCATATCTTTTGAGCCCAAAGGAATGTCTTACTGAAGGGCAAACAGTAGGGCTTGTGAAATGATAGAATCTTCTGGAATGCTGACTGTAGCTTTGACTGGATAAGATGCAAACATTCCTTAAACTGTCTGCACAACTGTAGGGAATATTTGAACAAGTGCTGCATTATTTCCCAAGAAATTTAATGGCTGCATCTACTGGGTGATTTGTATCACAAAGAAAAGGCAACACACTGGAGCGTGTCAACACACTTCTGCCAGAAGGACGGCGTTCCCTGCACGGGGCTCTCATTCCACACTTCCGTGACATTCAAAGGTTTTCTGCATTGTGTGAGTCATCTCATGAGGGATTTATTTTTAATAATCCAACATAATTCTACCTTCACAAAACTAGTTCTTGAATATCCTCCCTAAATTTAATTATACATTTAGAAACTAAGGTGTTTATTAAAAACACAGCCTCATATTTTTCCTGCCTATATCTCTCTCACTAATAAATTGGCTTTTGGAAACTTGGAAGGTTAACAAGTAAACCTTCAATTTTTTAATTGTCATATCAATTGCTGGCCGGGCGCGGTGGCTCACGCCTGTAATCCTAGCACTCTGGGAGGCCGAGGCGGGTGGATCGCTCAAGGTCAGGAGTTCAAGACCAGATATCAATTGCTTTTATTTTGAGCTATCCATAAACGTCTCATATGGTTACAACGCTATTAAATTTCATCTTCTTTTGAGTCCCCCAGGATCACTAAGCCTGTTAGGGTAAACGTGCCATGCTGGTGGTCAGTGCTTTGTTTGGCTCACATCTTCAGCAGCAGGTAACAAGCCATGCTGCCCCCATGTCTGCGTCTGTGAAGACTGTTGCTCACACCCCACGCTCACGCTCCTGCAGACAGGCAGTGGCTGCATTCATGGGGTATGTTGTGTCAGGGCCTCTGTTCTTGGCCAGAACAGCATTTAGATATCAGAGACAGACGAAGAACCCAAGGAATCCACAAAAGCAGGGGCCTGAGTGTCTGTAACTCCTCAAAGAGACCACTCCACTCCGTCCGCTCCATTTGCTTGCAGGAATGACAACTTGATAAAATACCAGGATGTAAATAAAGCCTCCTCTGAAACCAGAGCCTGAGGATCCTGACTCAACAACTGGGTGGCAAAAATGGAGGATCAGAGCCAGAGGCCAGCGAGAGTCACGGGGCAGGCCCCGGGTGGCGCTCAGAGACCTGCTGCGTGGACAGGGCATGGAGACCTCCTGATTCGGGAGGCTGAGCATGCACACCTGAATGAATGAATGAATGAATGAGTGCACGTGAAAGCGGAAGCTGCCCGTGTGGCTGGGTAGCTGGGAGACGGCCACAGTGGTCTGGTAGAGTTTGGGATCCCAAGGCAGGTAAGCAGATCTGGGCAGGCAGAACCCGAGTCCCACTGTGCATATGAGGTGATAACACCCAGTCATCAACTTGTCCTGGGGGCTAAATGACCTGGTTGCAGGTAACGTGTCCAGCTCAGGGCCAGACACCTAACAGGGACCAAAGCACTGTGCTTTCCCTTCTCACGTCAAGGGCTTTAGGAGATTCCAGCACAATCCCAGCTGTCAGTCTGCGCTCCCGGCTCCACTCTGTGGGCACCACGGCCTCAGGGAGCTGGGGTCCTAATTCATGGGGCTATTTCTAAGACTACCCAAGATAATAATACCAGGTAAAGGTGCTGTGACATGTTAAATTATTTTGCTATGTTCATCGTCAGTACCTAGTGCCGTGCTTGCTGCCTAACTGGCTTTCAGTAAATGCTTTATATGCAAGCGAAACATTGCTTATTTGTGCCTGTGAAAACCAGCAGGAAATTTTTAGTGTATGATAAAATTAATGACAATCAGTGAATTATATCATAAAAAAGTCTAATGTAACTTAAGAGGACCACTAGATTCAGACTTTCATTCAGAGTAATTTCAGAATATTCTTATGTTTTAGTTTTTAGGAGCATTTTGGAGAATAAAGAAATATGGATGGAAGTTACTATTAAAGACAAGGGCTTTCAACTTCTTAAAATATAAATCTCTCAAATGAAGGATGCTGGGGATAGCTCACCACTAAAATGTGTGACTCCCTAATTCATCTGTGCCTTGATTCATACCATCTGTGTATTTCAGCCTCATTTTGGAACCTGCTCAATCCCCAATTCCAGTCCCAAGGGAGAAATAAATCATAGAGTTAGAAAGAGCCTGGAAATATCATATAATCAATGTTACTGTTTTCAACATCTAAAAAAGCATGTGAGACCTTGGTACCCTATTGATGTAATTGTCTGCCATATAATAAACATGATACTCTGTCCCAGACTAATAAAATCTGTAGCATCTCAAAGATTTAGGTGACAAAATAAAAATTAAACCACAACTGAACAACCAAAAACCCAATTGCTCTCTCTCATTTTTATCGTACTTTGACTTAACCGCTTACTGCTGGCCATGATTGTATTAAAGCATTATTATTCTAGGTTGCTATATCCTTAATGAAACTTCAGAGTCCTGTTGGAACAAAGACCCTATTAAACCACGGTTTTAGAGTCCAGGCAGTTGGAAAGTAAGACTCGCAGGGTGTGGGGGGAGCTCCCCATTTAAAACAGTACCCAGGATACTGAGATGATCAAATTTCAAAGTAATTCTGGCCACTTAAATTTCAGACTGCAGGGTCAGGCCACCAAGAACTGTTGACAGAGCAGAATAGGTACTTGACAAAGACAAAATATTTGTAATCACAAATGCTTAACTCCGGCAGAAAAGCATCGACACTTACGCAAAGAGTTTCCTTTTGCTTTTATCTTTGCAGCTAAGAAATTTTGTTTTCAATGAAGGTTCTCACTTATTATGTTAGCCCATAGTTTAAGGGTAATGTTCACCAAGACCAATTTCAATAATAATGACTTGGTTTCCTAGGTTTAATATCACAACATAACACTCCAGATAAAACCAACATTGTCAGGTGACTGGGATGAAATTTACTGTGGCACTTCCACAGTGTGAGTAACAGTACGCCACCAGACTCATTTCCTCCATCTGTCTGTACTACACTCCTCCAAAATACAAACTGAGCGTGCAGTTACAGTGATGGCATAGTCAGATACACAGTGCATTGTAATTATTCATTTTTCAAGCAGTTGAATGCTTTTATCCCTAATTCTGATTATCACTATACATCAGCGAATAGAGAAAGCCATCGTCACGTGTTTGTGTGAATTTATGTGCAAGTATGTAAACGTGCATATATACACACCACATACACATTCATTTATACAAGAGAAGGATGCATATGCATTTAAATTATCTATTCACTTTTCAAACTAAATAGTATAGGATATTAAAATAGATTCAACCCTTTCTAAAATATCATCCATCCTTCTATTATCCAGATTAGCAAATTTTTATTGAGTGACTCTAATGTGCCCAGTGCTGGTCTAGGCACAGGGTAATTTGCTTGTTATTTATTGTTTTATATCCTCCCCTCAGAAAACTTCCTGATCTTTACATTTCATTCTAACAAAATAGACCATTTTTAATAAAAATTTAGCAGGAGTTCATTTAAAAGATTACATTTTATAGTTTAAAATGTCCCAAGATGTTTCAATCTACATGGAAAATAGAGAATATCTAATTGCCAAACCAAATCTAATTTTGAGATTTGGTATATTAGCAATTCTGCCCACGCAAATAGAATTTAATTTTTTTTTAAATAAAAGAAATAAAATTTGTCTTCAAGAACAATTTTACATCATAGGAATTATCTGATATTATGATAAATTATCTGATTTTAATAGGTATATATTTTTTATTTCAAAAGATACTTCCTCTACTGTCTATGATGGAGTAAACCGGTAGCACACTCATTTTTCTGCAAAACAAGAACAAAATCACAAAAAACAAAAACGAAAGTAAACCCCAAAACTACATGGAGCAAATACAGACCTATTGTTCTAGGCCTTGACTACAGGCAACAGAGTACTGTGATGCTGGAGAGGAGGGTGACACACAGGTAGCACCACACCTGCCCCGCTCTCTATCTGGGAGCGCTTTGCTGAAAGCGCCGCAGGGAGGTGGATCTCAGGCAAACGCCAGCTTCACTCATCAGAAGACACAGAGGTCAGAGTTGAGGCCTGTTCTCATAGCCAGAACCCGTGGCAGTGGACCAGAAAGCAGAAAGCTGCACTGAGTAGGGGCCCCAGGTGTCTGCCTTAAAATTTCCTCCCGGTCCTTATCAAAGGGGTGAGCAGCTGACACACAGGACGAGATTCCAGGTAGCCTAGGAGAGGACCACAGCTGCAGGCTGAAAGCTGATAGGGCTGGAAGGCAGAGGTTACACACAGCTGGGAGGCATCGCGTTTGGGCCCACGCAGAGTGGGGAGACCTCAGTGATCATCTGGGCACCAAGTCCACGCCTCGTGAGTAAAACCCACATGCTAGAGGACAGGCCATGCCATGGGGCCAAGGAAAAACTGAAATAGATGGGCCCTAACACAGAAAGAAATAACGCTTCAGGGGATCAAAAGGATCACCTCTTATATTACAATAATATAAATACATGTAATATATATAACATAATAATATAGTGTAAATATATTTAGGAGAAAAAGGAAAAAAGGGACATAATCAGTTAACAATGGAAAATTTCAGATGGAAAATGTAGAGTATAAAAAAATTCTGGAATTGAAACTTAAAATAATCTAAATGTATATTTCACTAAATTGTCCAATGATTAGAAATGGTAGACGGAAGATACAAACGATAACCAACTTCTTTCATTAGGAACAACTGAGTCCAGAAAAAAATGAAATTATATATTTAAAATGTGTAAAGGGAAAAAAGATTACAGAACAAAATGTTTATAAGTCTATATCCAGAATAAATAATCTTAAAAAATGAGGGTGAATTAATAGCATTTTTAGATAAAGAAAACTTGATAATTTGTGGCTAGCAGATCTGTATTACAAGAAATGCTAAAAGAAATTCTTCAGGCCCTAAGGAAATGATACCAATTTTAAACTGAGATCTATAGGAAAACATAAATACTAAATAACAAATATATGAGTAAATATAAAAAATGATCTTATTTCTTGTCTTATTTTGTTTAAAAGCAACCGACTATTTCAAAACAAAATAACACTGCATCACGTGGCTTATAACAGACATAGAAATAAAATATATGACAATAACAGTGCAAAGGATGAAGAGGAACACACGGAATACGTGGACTTATTTGTTGTGGGGATCTCGCACAAAGTGGCACAATGTTAACTCTACATAGGATCTAAATTAAGGATGTCTGCTCTCATCTCTAGAGCAACCACTGAAAATTAACTCAAGTATAAGCAAAAAGCAAGCAGAGGTAAAAAACAGAATTTTAAAGAAGTAGTTTAATCCAAAAGAAGGCAGAAAAAAAGGAAACAAACAAAGAAAAGAAATGAGACTAATAGAAAACAAATAGAAAAATGGCAGATTTAAATCCACCATTAATAATTTCACTGAATATAAATAGACAAACATTCTGGTGAGAGCGCAGGGATTGTTCATGTGTACAGAAAAGCAATATTAAATAAAGGGATGCTTACAACAAACACATTTTATTCAAAAACCTAAATAAATTAACAATAAAAAGATGGAAAAGACATCACACAAAGAGCATTCCCAAACTAACTAATGTGGTTATATTAATATCAGCTAAGTAAAATTCAAGACAAGTAACATTACCAACAATAAAGGGCACTTTATAGTAAAAAAAAAGAGTCAGGAAGACATAACAATCCTAAATGTATATGCACCTATACCCAGCCTTTGCAGAATTCATACTCACTTCAAGTGTCCACAGAATGCTTGCCATGATAGACCAAGCTACGAAATATGATTCAGTAAAGTTCAAAAGTATATGTATAGTGTATTCTCTGGACAAAATTCAGCTAAATTAGAAATAAAAATTAATAAATTATCTAGAAAATCAATTATTTGGAAATTAAATGATATACTTCTAAATAATACATGGGTTAAAGAAGAAATCACTAGTTAAATTACAAAATATTTCATGCTTAGTAATATTCAAAATCCAAGATTTAAAAATTTTCAGGATAATGGTGCTTAGAAGGAAACTAATAGCTCAAAATATAGTTAAATGGTTATATTAGGAAAAGAAGAAAGGTTTAAAGTTAATGATTCAAGTTTCTCCCTTAAAAAATAAGAAAAAGAAAGGCATATTAAACCTTGGAATATAATAAAGACAAAACAGAGCTTAAGGAAATAGAAAAGAATCCAACCAAAAAATTTGAAAAAACAAAGTCAAATATTGATGTTTTTGAAAGAATTAATTAATTTGATAAACTCCTAGCTGAATTGACCAATGGGAGAAAAAATTAAAAACCACAAATTATCATTATTAGGAATGAAAGAGGAGATATCATTACAGATCTTATAATAATTAAAAGGATCAATAAACAAATTCATTGGAAAAATCTCTTTTCCTGTGTTAATTTTGATAACTTCTTTATTTTTTGGAATGAATTTGATCAATCTAGCTAGGAGTTTCTTCTGAATAACCCTACATCTGTTAGCATAGCTGAATTAGTAATTACAAAAACCTTCCTACAGACAGAAATCACTGGTAGATTCTAACAAACATTTAAGGAAGAAACGATATCAATCTTTTACAGACGCTTAAAGAATACAGAGGAGTAGGGTACACTCTCAACTCATTCTCTGAGGTCAGCATAACACTGATAGCAATTCTTGAAAAGAAATTATGAGAATAAGATGTTTTAGTAATATCATTCAAAAACACAGATGCAAAAATCCTGAACAAAATATTCACCATTCAAATCAGCAAATTACAATCAATATGGAAATACTATCTCTGAAATCAATAAGATACATTTAATTTTATTTAAAGGCATACAATTCCACATTTTATACTAAGAAAAGCATTGATCACATATCAAAAAACCCCTCTGTTGTAAAATATGAACTCATTTTTTATATATCAGCATACCAAACTGCATCACATATATGAATTTGCTATGTGTCATTAATTTGTTTATAATTAGCTTGATGGAATCATTCCACAATGTATTCATATGTCGAGACATCACATTGTGTCCAATAATTACATATAATTATTATTTGTAAATTTAAAATAAGATAATTTAAAAACAGAAAAAAACAAAAATCAAATCAGCAAATTATAAATATAAGTAATAGCCTACGACCAAGTGGGGTTATCCTAGGAATGTGGGATGACTTAACACTCAAAAGCCAATGAAAACAATATTAAAAACCAATCAATATAATTCAGCAAATTAACAGAATAAATAAATAAATAAATGAGGAAACAATACAACTATAGACATCTATATATCTATCTAGATACAGAAAAAAATCCACATTTGACAAAATTCAACACAATTTTGTGATAAAATCTCTCAACAAACCAGAATTGGAAATGAACTTACTCAATTTGATAAAGGACATTTTTGTCATAACCAACAGCTAATATCATACTTAATGGTGAAATAGTATGTATTTTACTTGTAACACATGGAACAAAGTGATTATGAAGTTCAAGAACAGATAAAACTTACTAATGGTGATATAAATCAGAACAATGGTTGTTGCTTAATGGGAGGGTTGAGAGGAAGTGGCCCAGGGAACTTTCTGGCGTAGTGGAATAAGCCATACCTTGATTGGGATGCAGTACTATGGGTGAATACATTTGTTAAAGTTCAAGTGGAACCCTGAAAATGAACGCTTTTCACTGCATGTAAATTATTTCCTCAATAACTAAAAGACATCCTGCATTTAATTTATTATTGCCTATATTTTCCAAATGTCACTAGGGGACCATGAATGACATGGCCCAAAGTAGTCACAAAGTAGACTACAGTGGAAACCAAAGTACCCTTTAGAAGATCTCGTCTTTGAAAGAAAACATTAGTTTTAGTCCACTTTTCCTTAACAAACACAAGAATTAATGCTCAGAAAAAAAAAAAAATTGTAGGGAATTTGCATCTCTGCCCACAGGAAAAGGCAGTGTGGGGATCCATGCTGATGCTGACTGATTTATTGCTCTTGCTCCAAGCTGAGACTACCCGCCTGAGGAGGGAAGAGTCCAGTTCTGGCACAGAGCTGTAATTGAGCTTTGGGAGAGCTCTACTTGCGTTCAGAAGAAAGAAGATTATCACGTTAGATTTAAGTTGGGAGTATTCCCAGTGCATTCTGAAATGTTTGGAAGTTTCTGTAGGACCATATTTTTTGTCTACTTTCCTCTTGATGTCATTATAAACTAGAACAAAAGAAACCTCAAAAATAGTTACATTTGTTAAATTTATGGGTAGCTTTTCTTGTGGTTTTATAGAGAAAGTTCCTAAATCTTGATTTTCCCCATCTCGCAAGAGCATATGTCTCTGTGTTGTATGAGGAATTTACGTTAGGAAATCACTCTGGGGATGCCTCTAGGGTTCCTAGAGTAGATGTCACCTTCTATGAGAAACTACTTTACAAATACTTTATTTGGGGGGATTCATTAATCAGAAGCCCGAGACAGGCTGCTGCTACATAGTAAATTATGCTCCTATAGGGAGGAGGGGAGCAAGGCCTTGTTTTCTTAATACCATTTAAAAACTGGAGAGTATTAATTTGCCAACTTACACTGACTAGAAGTTTCTGCTGAACTCCCACATGATAAATCAGAAAGAAAGATCTGACCTAACAGGCCTAGTCAGTTCTCAAATGAAAACCAATACCCACAACAGTATCTACCATCATCTTCTTTGCTAGTAAAACATGTGTTTCCTGTTATATAGGACCAGCCTAACGCACAGGATCTGACATTTGGTAGGTACCCAATAAATGCAGAATACAGCAATGTCAGTTACACTAAATAAAACAGTTTTATGAATCATATTTCACTGAGCATTTGCCAATAATCACTTGCCTTTTTAAAGTCCAGCATGCAGAGCTTGGCTTTCTCTCCAAATTGCCACTTGCACTGTGTGTTTGCATCGTACAGCTCTCCAGGCAGCTTCTCGGGATACTTGTATTCCTTCACGGGCTTTGGCCGGTCGGCGAGGCAGACAGCTTGAGCGGTGCTGGAACAAAGGGGACGGAGCAGGCTGCTGGCGACCGCCGACAGCGTCACCCAAGGATGCACTATCAATGATACATTTTTTTCTCATGCACTTTTACTACGCATCCTGTATAGAAAGGGGAAGTTTTCTCCTAAGGTCCAATATAACATTTATCTTAATTATATTTAAATACTGGGATTCTATTTTCTGAAATTATTCATAATATATTTCTCTTCTCCAGGAAGACAATTTGTTTTTCATTAGATTTTTCAAACTTATCATGAGGAACAGTGAAAATGCAAGATTACAACCAAATGTTCAATGTGAGAAGCTCCCATTACAGACACCTTCCAAGCACACTTCTTGCCAGAAATGACCAAAAGATGGAAACAGGCTTTGCAAAAGTACAACACAATCCATCTCAAAGACTGGAATTTTCTCTCTTTCTTTTCCTTTCATTCATTTTTTTCCCTAGGTTGGGGGACACCTGAACATTACCTTACAGCTTCCTGAGGTTCTTCATGGAATACCAGATTTTCACTGGCAATGTTCTTTGCTCAGGCCAATTTCTGACCAGACCCCCAAGTCAAGAAGAAAATTAGCTCTGCTAAAATTCACTTAGATGGCTAAAGACCACCTACTGATTCCTTCCTCCACAAATAGAGTATCCTATTCTCTACCAGGATGTTCTTCGGTATAATTTAAGCATTTGGGAGAGGAATATTTAAACATTTTTGTGTTTGCAAATAACAACTAAATCCTACCCATAAATTTCGATAGGCCATTCCTCCAAAAAACCAAAACATATAACATATTGAAAATGGCAGACCGTCCCTCAAATTTTGCTTTGAGTGGTTGTCCACTTTTGAGTGGAAGATCTTTGGCCCCAGCCCTAGGTTCCACTGCTGTGGAGCTCAAGAGTCTGTGCATAAAACACAACAAATAGCTCAGAGGGTTCCCTGTGAATTCTACCCAACATTTAGGGAAGAAATCATACCCATTTTCCACAAACTCTTTCAGAACACAGAGCACAGGGACTGACTCATTCAATGAGGCCAGCATTACCCTAATACCCAAACCAGACAAAGACACTACAAGAAAATAAATCTATAGACCAGTATTTCTCATGAAAATAGATGCAAAAATCTTCAACAAAATATGCTAATATGCTAATATGTATGTGCAGTTTCATGTGGCAGAAGGCAGGCGTATGCACTCATCTGAAGGACGTGATTCAAATTTTTAAAAAATAAATAGAAGATGAGCCTATGTTGACATAAAATGTAAAATAATGAGCTAAAATTTCCCTAAGTCATAGGCCTCCTAGATGCAGACATGAGTAATTGTGATGAGGTTGGCATCTGTTAATAGGAAATGACTTTATTGACTAGGTTGATGAATTGACTTCAAACGAGTATCTGTCCTCCGTGACTCTACCAAGAATGGAGAAAAGTTGTGCTGACAACTTGAGGCTAGTTGAGTCCCCTTATTATACACGTTTTTCCATCTACCAAATGTTAACTGCTAATATGGGAGGGCAGATTCACTTTAAAAGTTAGCCATCTACCTTACTCATTGCTGGGATCCTATCCAAAAAGCCACCTAATGGTGGAGAATATAAGAGCATTTTGATTACTTGGAAATCAGGAAGTCAGCAAACTTGTTAAAGAAGACAGTCTCAGATTCATTAAGTCAGTGAAAAATCAAAACTTAACACATGGTGGAAGTGTCCAATTTGCAACTTGTTTTCAAGTAAAATAAAACTTAATAGAGAATTTGACAGCAAGAGACTTTCTTGGAAAATTTGATCTTTCAAGAAAACAAATAAGTAATCATCTAAAACTTTATGTATTTATTTATAATCATATGGTCCAAGGAAATTAGCAAACTCCCTGAAAATAAAGGCTTATTACTGAAATGCTACAGAAGTGTTTTACTGGATTAGCACAAAAATAAATCAGCACACTTCGCTATATAGTTTAACCTTAACCTTTTTAGAACCATAGAACAAAATGCCTTTTAATTCCAGTATCTTAATTATTATTCTTAAGACTATATTCTGATTTGAAAACTACAGCCCATTTTCAATGCCCTCAAACTAATTCTTCTCTAAGCATGTAACTATTTCCATGAGTCTTCCTATATTTCTCGGCAGTTTCCAAGCTTCTTTGGGACTCTTCCATGATGCCGATTCTCACTACACACCCAAATTTGCATCCCCTGGTTTTCCAAGTTGTCAGAGCATATTTCAAAATGTTAAAAAGTATTTACATGTTTACCTTGTAACTGTTAAGATAAAAAAGAGATTTTTAAAAAATTCTGAATCTAGAAAATTATAGAAAAGACCTGAGAAATAGAAACCTCCAAATTGTCCTTGTTAATGCAAAGAAGAGCATGGTGAATTTAAAGTGAAGGCTCTTTATTACTGAGAACAGACTTCTTCATGCACACACTGAAAGAAGTGTGAACAGCTGCAAGAAACAGCTAAAAACAATGCTAACAACCCCCAACTTGACTTCATGAGAATACCGTATAGGGAATGACAAACGTTAAATGTGCCCCAGAGTTGTGTCAGCTGCAGAATAATATCAATACTGTCTTTTTTGGTAATAGAAATTGAAAAAAATGATCAAGCATATATTCCTAGAATATGATTTATGTTACCAAGATACAGATAATGTCCACAAAAAGCTCACTCATCCTGGGTGGCATAAAACATGGATCATGGTCATCATTCCTTAAGGTGTTAAAATATCTTGACTGAGATCTCAGAGTATGAACACAAGGCAGGAAGACCCTGAAGCCTGATGATCCAGGCGCTGGCTCAGAAGGCAGAGTACAGAGGCTTCTAGAGAACCCAAGGAAGAGGCAGTGGGCGGGTAACCCAGCCAGGGGAAGCAGTCCCCCAGACAGCACACGGGTGAACCGACAGAAACACGGCGGGATCCTGCTCAGAGTTCTGGAAATAAGAGACCTAATTTGCGCAACAGAAAAAAAAAGAGCTCTAAATAAATAAATAAATAAGGAAGAAAACTAAGAAAAAGTAGAACCCAAAGGAAGGTGAGTGAAAGAAACCAGAGGGGCCAGCTGAACCCTGACTGGTGTCGACAGGACCTACTAGGGAGGGGACACTCCCATCCTTCATTCTCAGTTTGGAATAACCAGTTCTTAGCTTTGACTGTAGGGATACATAAGTTGCAAAGACTTGGCAGGCAGATATCTGGCTTCCTTGATTGGGGACTCCTTGGGAGCTGGTGCTGCCAGCCTATTTTTTCTTCCACTAACTCTGGTGGAATCTCCGTGGAGACCGTTTCACTGCTGTCAGCGTATGTCTAAACTCCCATCCAAGTGTACACACTGTACGTGTGTAGTCTTTTTGTATATCAACTTTATGTCAATAAAGCTGTTATTTTTTTAAAAAGCTTTGTTTTCCTTGAAGGGTTAGTATTTGCCCTACTTTCTAATATTAGAAAGGTATTTCCTTTCTTGCCAAATCTCAGACTTTGCTATCACAACTTGGTAGTTCCTTAGGATTTATGTATTTATGTCCTTTTCTCTGGTCTTCATTTTTTATTTTCATTTTCTTTTCCTCTTTATTTAACTTTCAATTTTACTAATTATTTTGTGATTTATTGTACAATCAGCTCCAAATTCTGAAGGTAATGTGGTTGCATTTGTTAGCTTTTTCCAAGATTATATCATTGAAACAGGAACAATAATTTACATATTTTCTTTGATGAATTTCATAAGTATGATTTTAAAAAATATTATAAATGAGTTTAATTGAGAATAAACACAGCAGCCCATTTCCCTTTGTTATTTGCTAGCATCAGTGAGTTCTGAAAATAAGCAAGCACATTTTTTTCTCTCCTCTACTAGAATCAGTAGGCTATTGTGAGTCAATGTGTTTCTTAGGAGCAAACCCAATTCTTCTATGTGTCTGGAAAAATACCTTTCTGTCTAGTGAAAAAACATGTCCTTCATCCTGAGTAAGACGGGACTCCCTCCTCAGGCCAAAGAAGCTATAATATTCCCTAAACAGCAAAGGGGGAGACTGACGTCTTCCATGAGGAATAAAAGTACCGAATCCCAGTTGGTGCTGAGTGCTGCCACTGGTCTCGGAAGAATGTGTCCAGGTGGAAGGGAAAGAATTCCTGGGAGCGCACGTGGATCCAGCGCACATGGACACTGCATCAGCCTGTGAATGCAGGCCCAGTGTACACACGCCTGTACCCTTCCTCACAGCTCAGTCACCTTCAAGAGATAAAGCCGCTTTCTGTTATAAACCAAGACTCTGATTCACCTTTTTAGCATTTGAACCAAGTAAATTTTTTAGTACTTAGAGATAAAAATAAAAATAATGGCTATGATTGCAACACAATCGCTTTTCCTCTGCTGGCTGCATCCATTGTCTTTGGGATAAGGAGAGAGGTCAGTTCCAGCTGGCCCTTCCAGGTTTCAGTTACTTCCCTGTGATAGCATTTGGGGTTGATGCTGTGACCCAGATGGTCCTCTTTTTCCTCTTCCCATTCTGTTCCTTCAGAGCTCCTGGGTAGACAACTATTTCAGCCCCCCTTGGACTTCTGGCCACAGTCTGAGTTCTCCCTCTAAAAATACCACCCCTTCCCTGGACACCCTCCTTACTGTTCTGTCCCCACCCTCTGGCTCTCTATAGAACTGGGTCCTGGAAGAGAAAAGAACCACAAGTTGGAAGAAACCTGGGTCTCTGAATGACTGCATGGAGCAGAGACCACTCAGTTCACACTGGGGTGTAATGTAAGACAGAAATGAAATTTTGGCTTAAGGCTCACTACAGCTTGGCCTACGGCCCCGCCGAGTCTCATGTTGAAACGTGATCCCCAGTGTAGGAGATGGGGCCTGGTGGGAGGTGTCTGGGTCATGGGGGCAGATCCCTCATGAGTGGCCTGCTGCCATCCTCATGGTGATGGGTGAGTTCTCACTCTATTAGTTCCCTGAGAACTGGCTGTTAGAAAGAGCCTGGCACCTCCCTCCCCTCTCTCCCTTCCTCTCTTGCCATTTGATGCCAGCTCCCCCTCACCTTCCACCATGAGTAGAAGCTTCCTGAAGCCCTCACCAGAAGCAGATGCTGGCACCATGCTTCTTGTACAGCCTGCAGAACCGTGAGCCAAATAAACTCTTTTCTTTATAAATCACCCAGCCTCAGGTATTTCTTTATACCAACACAAACAGACTAAGACAAGGCTTAAACCAGGATGTAAACTCAAAGCCATGGAGATCTGGGGGATCGTGTACTCTATTAGCAGATCTAAGGATGTTTCTTAAAGTCCCTTATTTCTCTGAAACTTTAAAAATCTACTGATCACCTCTTTTTCAAGAGTCAAGTTCTATCTTCCCAGTGTTTTATACCCTAAATAAATTAGTGCTAAAAGAAATTACCTAAAAATATTACTTAAAATTACAGGAGTTTAGATCCAGGTTAAAGTTTATACACTAAATTTTTATATCTAATGGGAAATGTATTTTGTAAAAACAAACAAAAGAAAAAATCTAAAAACTTTAGTTACGCTTTATCATTGTGCTTACAGATGTAAACATGCTGTATCTTCCTATTCACTGACTAAATAGAAATGAGAATTTCAAAAAATTAAATGTTAGTGACAAATGCTTTGGTAAGGTTGAATGGCTTCCCTTGAGTCTAAAGGTCAACATTGGATTGAGCCAGCAGGCCTCGATGCTCTAAGGAGCAAACTCCTGGGTCAACTGAGTGTCTCAAGACACCTTGAAAGGGGACACTCACCCAGAAGCACAGCCTGGGGGCTGCTTGCTCAGGATCAGCAGACCAGGCCGTGAGCACCAGAGCCACCGAGAGATCGCATGAGGCTCAAGGAGTCATACCTTAAAAATTTGTGCAGATACTGGCGGCTGCAGGGTGACCAGGAGAAGACTCCATTGCGTCCTGCCAATGTTGGGGACATTATGTTGCCCTCAGACTTTTTACACACATTCCCTTCCCCATCATGGACCATGCCAAAGCTAGGAGAAAGAGAGAGAAAAATGGCTCTGTCAGAACAAAGAACAGTTGAAATTATTTAATACCCTTTAACAAACACAAGTCAGGACTGTGGAGACTCCTCTACCTCTACACTGGGCAGGCAAAAGCAAAACCCGTCACAGCCAATGTGTTGAGAATACTCCTGGAATCTTAGGCCTTCCCTGAACAGAGCGCCCATGGAAGTGTGTGGAAGTGTACGCCTACATCAAATCAGAGTAGAGGGCCATGTGCCCACCAAGGGTGGAAGATTTAATTATTTAAAAAAGGGAAAAGCATTTCAAATGTGTGGTGAGGATTTGCAATCTCGAAAAGCCCATACTGCTCTACGTCACTTGCTTCCTTCTGCCTATACTCTTTTCTGCTCACTACGACTGTCAGAATTTCCAAGGGCGTTTGTTAGAAACACAGATGCCAGGCTCCCGGCCAGGAACTGTCGATTCAGAAAACAGAGATCCAGGCATTTGCGTTTTCCAACAAGCTCCCCAGGTGACTGTGATGCTTTCAGTGATTTGAGAACTACTGAGCAGCTACTGCAGCTCCTGGTGGGGCTGACATTCTGTCTCCACACCCGCCTGGGGCTGCTCCATCTCGGACCATCCGGTCTGCACCGCTGGAGGCTGAGACAGCAGGCAGCGCTTGAGCAGAAGCCCTGCAGCCCTTTGGAGCGAGAAGCTCCACAGAACCCCAGCGGTGCACATGGTTGGGCATGTTTGTGGGTGTTGTTTGAAGCAGCACTGGTTACTCCTGAGTGAAAACCAGACCTCTTTGGTATTCACACCTGGCCTGGTATATAGGAACGTCTCAAGCTCTATTGGCTATAGGAACCCTTAATAGTGTCCATCTGAGGTGTGCAAAACCCACAGTGCCCATCAGCACCTGCTTAGTGACTCGTGAGGAGACTGCAGCCCTGCACTCGTGAGAATCGAGTTGACCCGAGCTGCTCCCTCCCTCCCCTTCTAGTCTACTTCTTCTTAACTTCCAAGAGCTTTGCCTGTAGGAGAGTCTTGCACTGCCACCTTCCCTGGTCCCAGGAGAGCGCAGTGTGCTGCGTGGGGAGGAACACCGGGGGATCGGGGTGCTCCACGGGCCCTGGAGACCTCCCACTGCGGTGAATGTGTTCTTGGACAGTCAAGTCACTGCTGGCTGAGAATGTTTGGCAGCCAGTCGCTGTGTGCATTCCCTGAAAGCAGGCTCCCAGCAGGGAGGTGCAGAGATGCAGGGAAAGGGGACAGTGAGAGAGAGAGAGAGAGGGCGAGAGTGACAGAGGGCTGGAGGGGTAGTGAGTGGTCTGGGGTGCTTCGGCCCCCCCACCGGGCGCCCCTCCCCCCTCCCCCCCCCCGCCCCCCCCCCCCCCCGCGGCCCCCTCCCCCGGCCGGGCCGAGAGAGCGAGACCGGGGGAGAGAGAGAGAGATGAGAGAGAGAAAGGG
>CAUYRT010065033.1:0-64600 GCA_963574885.1 Lepilemur ruficaudatus | reverse complement strand
GAGGGGAACTATTGTGTCAGTTACGTATTTTCGTTCCTCACAACTTTTCACCTATTGCTCTCTCCATACCGAAAAAGAGGAAACCGTAGCTGAGAGGTAAGTAATTTCCCCCGAAGTGACGGAGAAGTTAAGCGATAGAGGTGGGGTGGGCCTGGTCAGCCGAGTTTAACGCCCAGGCCCATTAACACCGCCTCAGCGTTGGTTGAGGTCGCCGGACCTCGTCGGCCTTGACCGGGGGGTTTATTGTCCAATCTTGTCAGGTATTTCGTGATCCGTGGGAGCAGGTGTTGGGCCCAGGAGCACCCCTCGGGACCGAACGTGCAGTGGACGATGCCGCTCCTAACCCAGCATATCCAAGATGAGAAGGATCAGTACAGCTTAGTGGCCAGCCTGGACAACGTTAGGAATCTCTCCACTATCTTGAAAGCTATTCATTTCCGAGAACATGCCACGTGTTTCGCTACTAAAAATGGAATCAAAGTTACCGTGGAAAATGCAAAGTGTGTGCAAGCAAATGCTTTTATTCAGGTATGGAAGTAGGCGCTTTTAAGCCTGTGACATATGATGTTCTTTGTGCGTTTAATAAATTCTGAGGATCTTAGAAGCAATTGAAGTTAGAGAGCAAAATGTCATTATTTGAATTCTTTTCTCTCCTGGTAACAGATTCTTTTCCCATTTTGTTTTACAGAGATAATGGTTAATAATAATGTTGACTAAAGTTTATTAAGCTAAACTATAGGCTAGGCATTCCTCTGAGAGTTTAACTTATTTCATCTTCACAATAGTCCTGTTATTCTCATTTTTACATATGTAGAAACGAGGCATAAAGTGATTTGCCAACAGTCTCATAACCGGTAAATACCTGAATTGGGATGAAAACCCAGAAAGTTTGTTTCTAGAACATATGCTCTTCATCACTGTGGTATAATTACCTCCCTATTATTAAAAAATACTTTTGCTTTTATTGGTTGTAACAGATTCTTTGTTGTTAAGTATTATTTATGGTTCAGATAAGATTTCAGATTTAATTCAGCATTTTTTTCAACACCTAAGTGCACAGTATGACCTCAGGAATGGAGGAATAAATAAGACATGGTTCTTGTCCTCAAAAAAAATTGAAAACTGATATTACACTTGCATTATAAAACTCTGTATCTGTTTTCCAAGTGGCCTTAGTGGTAGTGATGGGCACAAAAAAAGATACAGGGGAAAGTCACATGGTAAATAGTTTCAGATCCAGGAATGGAGATGAATATCCTTAACGAAATTTTGCATGGGGCTTAAATCACTATTACACCTTCAGCATTTCAGTCGTATTGTTATAATGGATAAAACTAAGATGTTTTGATTGGTAATTAGAAATTATTCTCATGGGTTAACACAATGTTATTTTAAAACATATAAAGTGAAATCTAAAACCATATATGTTACTTTTAATTCTTTAATGCATCTGACCACATTTTCATGTTGACTTTTTTTGTAGGCTGGAATATTTCAAGAGTTTACAGTTCAGGAAGAGTCTATTACTTTTCGAATTAATTTAACTGTCCTTTTAGACTGTTTATCTATTTTTGGATCAAATCCTATGCCAGGTAAACCATTGTATTATCATTTTAAAGCCATAAAAGCATTTTCCACAGAATGGTCAGGAAAATACAGGACATTATTTGGAATATAAACATTTCTTTAGAAAATTGCCAATTCATTCTTCATTGGTCAAAATCATGGATTCTCATGTTTCACAATGTCAACTAAACTGTTTATAGTTCCTTTCATATATGTTTAAGTACTTACATTCATCTTTTGAATTTACAGTGCTTTTGGGATGTTAAATTTGAACTGGCCAAAAGAATACTTTGGACATGTCTTACATATCTTTAACATTGTGAAATATGTTTTAATTGCTTCTTTTCCCTAACTTCTCCAGAATTACACAGCTAGTTAGTGGCAGAGAAAATTAGAAGCCAGATGTCCTGACTCCTACTTTACTGTGTTCAAAATTTGTTTGTTTTTTTCTGCCTGTTTATAAATTGTCTATTTTCCCAAATGCTTTCCTTTAAAATATATTTTTTTATTTGTTTAGGGAATTATTTTTATGAATGGTGAAATTCAGTTGCTGTG
Source organism: Lepilemur ruficaudatus (assembly GCA_963574885.1). Taxonomy (NCBI): domain Eukaryota; kingdom Metazoa; phylum Chordata; class Mammalia; order Primates; family Lepilemuridae; genus Lepilemur; species Lepilemur ruficaudatus. The sequence goes on along the minus strand of CAUYRT010065033.1, from coordinate 62,479 downwards.
GAGATAAAACTACAAAGAATCCCCAGAAGAATGATTTTATTTCATAGGAAAGCAGCCTGGAGATTAGCTAGGGAAAATTCAATTATGGTTCTCCAGAAAAATATATTTTAATTTTGCACTGACAATTCTATTATTAATTATATATTTCCTAATACAGTGTTTCCCAGCTAGTTTTTCATAAAAGCATATGCTTTCCTCCATTCTTCACTATGGCTTTCCATCTAGTCAGGAGAAGGAGCTCAAATATCCTGTCATATCTTCCTTCCCTCTAGTGTTTGCAGTGTTAAAACTCACACCACCATTAACCACTTTCTCTTTTTCTCAATCTGATCTTAAAATTCAAGAAAACATAAAGAATATCTCCCAGTAGAAAAGGTTGGAAGGATCCTTATAGTGAATACAATGACATTATAGACAGTATCAAAGCAATCCACCGTTACACAAATTGAGTCTTCGAGGAATAGCATACCTGTTCTACAACAATTATGTTACTTGCTGTGTTGGTCCATGTAGATTCACCATCCTGAAATTGCATATGTATAAAATCAATAAGCTATTTCTGAGGTGTTTTTCACAAGCTGAGAATGATTGTAGAAGGTTACATTATATTTTGTTCTGGTTCCCAGTTTTCTTACAGTTATTTTTAGAATTGTCTACACACAGTTGTCATCAGGGAAGGTGTAATCCCTTCTTATGAGGAAATACATGTGTGCTAGAAATTGGGTGGAAGGAATTATTGAGAAATTTTATGTATCACTTGGAGAAGCTGAACTCAGAGCTACAAAGCTTAAGCCCAAAGCATGATTTCTTCCATTGCTACAGGGACTTTAACTGCACTTCGGATGTGTTACCAAGGTTATGGTTACCCTTTGACGCTGTTCCTGGAGGAAGAAGGAGTGGTGACAGTCTGCAAAATCAATACTCAGGAGCCTGAAGAGACCCTGGACTTTGATTTCTGCAGCACCAATGTTATTAATAAAGTTATTCTGCAGTCCGAGGGGTTCCGTGAAGTATTTTCTGATTTGGATGTGACAAGTGAGGTCCTACAGATTACCATGTCTCCCAACAAGCCTTATTTCAGGTACTTGAGAGCAGTGCAATTATAGTTAATGTGGTCTATACTACATCTCCCCACTTACACATTTGCTAAGGATACAGAATTTTTATTATCTAAATTCCTAGAATTTTCAGAACTTTAGAGAGCTTGTACTCTTACCTCATAATTTTACAAATCATGAAACTTAAGCCCTAGGAAGATTAAATCACTATTTACGGTTTCATAGTTAGGTACTGTTGGTTTCTAGATGAGAAGCCAGGTCTCCTAATTCATAAACTAATGGTGGTCTTGTCATTGTTGTATTACTTACTATTGTAGACCAAGTTACGTTATGAGAAAAATTGGGCTTAAACGTTTCAAAAAGGTGTTTGTATTATATAGTATCTTTTTCTCTTTCTTTCAAGTTAGTTCTAGATGCAAAAAGAAGTAGATGTTTTCTATATGTGGTTAATTTAATAAGTATCTGTTGATCACCTACTGTGTGTATTTCCATCTTATTAAGCACCATGGGAAGAATAGCTTAAAATCTAGGCAAAGGGGAGATATGTGAAATAGCAGAGATGGAACAAAATTGCTAGCCATTAAGTACCATAATTATACACAGAGATACTTAGGAAACAGTACATGAGGAAGGATTGGTCAAGGTCAGTTTCCTAAGGGAGGACAACTTTCATCAGGACTACAATGTCAAAAACTATAAAGCTGCTCCTGATATTTTGACCCAACAGATTATAAAATGGCTAGTCTCTTTTCAGGATTAGAATCAACTTAGAGATTCTAACAGTTTAGAAAGGGGATCTAAATATTCTTTTTTGAAATATTTTAGAATATCAAAGAATAAAGGAGCTAAATTCATGTGGAATAAAATGTATTGTTCTTTCTGTATCTACTTTAGAAGAATTTCAGGCTCCTCTCATGGCATTAGGCAGTTAAAAATTTGCCTCAAAGTTTATTAAAATGTTAAAGTAGAAATCTGGCTGGGGGTGGTAGCTCAAGCTTTTAATTCCCAATACTTTGGCAGGCCAAGGCAGGAGGAACACTTGAGGCCAGGAGTTTGAGACAAGTATGGGCAATACAGTGAGACCCCATCTCTACAGAAGATTAAAAAATTAGCTGGTGTGATGACATGCGCCTCTAGTCCTACCTACTCCAAAGTCTGAGGCAGGAGGGTCGCCTGAGCTCAGGACTTTGAGGCTGCAGTGAGCTATTGTACCATTGCATTCCAGCCTGGGTAACAGAATGAGACCCTGTCTTAAAAAAAAAAAAAATGTAAATCAAGGAATCCCTACTTAAGCAGTGGTGTGAATTATAATTATAGGCACTTAAACAGTATGTCAGAGGAGCTCCTCCTAAGTGATCTCTCTCAGCATGGATAACTAGATTGATCATGGTATCTTTCATCTCCAGAATGGGAAATGATTTGGTAGTAGGGGGGTAGGAGTTGAAATTTTTTTCTGGCTATGTTAAATTTGAGGTACCTGTGACACTAGGGAGCACCTATAGGAATATATAGATACAGCGCTCAGATCAGTCTAGACTGGGAATTTAGATTTAGGATCATCATGGATGGGCATGGATGGATGGCTCAGAGAAAGAAGTTATATTACTAACAGAAGAAGAAAGAAAAGAAAGACCCTGGGAAAACCAACACCTGGAACATGAAGAGTAGAGATGGACCTTAGGGAAAACACCTAGGTCCTCTCACCATGCTCATTTAGTACTTGTTAACATGCTAACCTCATAGCATATGCTCCAGAACTTCTTGCAGATTAAATCAGCACATTAACATTTATATATTGTCTCCATACAACTGCTGCTACAACCAAGTGAGGAAAACCATAAACCAGCCTTAAGTAGTAGTCTAAGATACAGAAAAGCTGTGATTGCTTGGTGCGGCAGTAAAGATAGGGAAGAGGACCCAAGGCTTGCAGTTAACTTAGATCAAATCTTCCATCACTTATCAATTCACTGTCGTATGTTATATGTTTCTAAGGATGAAGAAAAGTCATTATCAGGGTAGGATTAAGGTAATGAAACTGAAGCAACCCCACCATTCCTTTTGTGACTGGTTTTCTTCAAAGGCGTAGATTAGTTGCTAGTTGCCCTGTACTCCTCCAGCATCCTGTGGGAACATTTATTATGGTACTCGTTACAGTATATTGTAAACATTTGTTTACATGTCTGATTTATCTACCAATATAAGCTTCTTAAGGAAGTGTTTGCTTTATTTGTATCCTAACGTGGCTTATTGTTGGATCAATGAATAAATGAGTTGCCCATTTTCTGTAGGTTATCTACTTTTGGAAATTCAGGAAGTTCCCATCATGACTATCCCAGAGATTCTGATTTGATAGAAGCATTTCATTGTAATCAGACCCAGGTCAACAGGTCAGTTCTTAATATAGAGGTTGCCACTGGTGATGAAGGTGAGGTTAAATACCAAATTTCTATTAAACAAAAAAAACCTTTTAATCTGTTAATTAAAATGCGTAACATTTTTTAAAAGTAAACAGGGTGCCAGACTTATTTGGGGATTTGGAGTTGTAATAGTAGATGAATTAAAATCAAGAGAACATATTAACAAATTGGATAAGTACTTGATATTGTTATTATATTTGCTACTTAGTAGTCCTTGGCTATTTTTTGTCCTTCGAATTACGAACACAGTGTTGTCTGAATAACAGTTTTTTATTTACTTTTCTATAGATACAAGATTTCTCTACTAAAACCATCTACAAAGGCATTAGTTCTATCTTGTAAGGTATCTATTCGAACAGATAACCGAGGATTCCTTTCACTGCAGTATATGATTAGAAATGAAGATGGACAAATATGTTTTGTGGAATATTACTGCTGCCCTGATGAAGAAGTTCCTGAATCCGAGTCTTGAGTATGATAATCTACTGTGATATTTTATGTATACATTCATAATAGGTTAAGTTCTCATTCTGAGTACAGTACTTTTTATAATTTGTTAGATTTTCTATAGAGAAGCATGGAGAAGTTGGGAGCAAGGTCCCTGTACTCTGATAGTTGCAATGTATTTTGTAAAATGTTTTCGTGTTGTCATAGATTATCCAGAATTGGACTGTCCCGTGGTTGTCTTTTGAACTCACGGGAATCATTATGAGCTGAGATGCATAAATTGTATGTTCTGTTTCAGTAGAACATTTCAAGAATCTAAAGATTTAAAGTCTGTCAAAGCCATATCTGAAATGTTCTTTTATTTATTTACTACTAGAAAAAGCAAAGGTATATGAGCATTGCTTATTAGTTTGAATTCTGGAGACTAGATCTTAAAGCAGTGGTTCTCAAAATATTCTGCCCAGACCAACAGCATCAGAACCACCTTGTAAGAAACTCTGAAGGTGAGGCCAGCAATCTGTATTTAACAAGCTCTTCCTAGGAAATTCTCATGCATGTTAAAGTTTGGGAACCACTATTTTAAAGGATACTTAGAAAAAAAAGCATTTAATTCCATTGAGGTGATTGCTTTTACATGTGATTTCTTTGCAAACATTCTGAAGTTGAGACATCACCAAACAAGTCTAAACAATTCTTTATATGATTTATTTATAAAGTATACCTTTTGAAGAAATCTATGAATAAGATATGTCTTCAGAGTTACAGATTTTCTTCTTGTTCCCAAAACTGAACAGTAAGTACTGCAATAAGTACTTACTAGATACCTTCCATTTTCCTGTAAGTTTCTTGACCAAACCAAGGTGTAGAAAACTAGTTATTATGTGATTTTGTACTTTCCTGGGTAGTTTTCACTGAAACAATTTTTGTAGCCTATAAATATTTTTTGTATCTAATAAAATATTTAATAACTGAAACTATCTGGCTTGTTCTCTAGTAGAAAAAAATTGTATGACTAAAATGAAGTTTCTGTCTTTGTTACTCTACCAGGTGACACCAGCTCAGTGTCTCTACATGGACAGGCACTGTTGGCTTTTAGGGTGGGACAGCTCTTTATGGTGAAAGACTGTCATCCCATTGCAGGATTCACTTAGCCCTCCTGGCCCTTACTCACTAATGCCAATCATTGTGACCACCTCTTCTCCCAAACAAAAGTACCTCAAATTATTGATTGTTGAGAACCACTCATTGATATTTACTGAAATTTAAGGATATATTATATATATTAGTAATACCATACCTAAAAATAGGTCACATAGTATTTAGAGGAAAATGGTTTGGAGAGTGTTGCAACAAAGTTCCAAAACAATGGTAGGCACTGCTTCCCAGGCACATGTACAGTTTTGGGAGATAGCCAAGGTCAGTACCTGATAACCGGTCAGTCTCTTAAGCAATCTCAGGGTACACAGCTGCTATGAAAGTTGGAATTTTGTAAAGTATATGTGTTTAAGAAAGAAATGGATGGATCTACTGTAATAAATGTCAAAATGTTTTTTGTTTAGATAAATACCAAGAACAAATCTAAAACAATTATGAAAATTGTAGTTTCAGGGACTACAATTTTCCTTTAAATTTGAAATGGGGTATTTTTTGTTTTTGTTTTTTACTGGTGTGTACAATGCCAAGAACAGTGCCTAGTATCAGCAGAGTAAATTTGTGAAGTCCCATCTCAGTCACTGCCAGAGGTTTTGATAAATCAGCAAAGTAAATTTGTGAAGTAGGTTGTCGTTTTGAAATTAGTAGCTTGTTGATCAATATAATAGATACTAATAGTGGCTCTCATTGGTAAAACTAGGGGTATTCAGGATATGTGAACTGACTAAATTGTTTTAGAGTAATTCCTCATCCTTGGATGAAAAGGAAATAAAAATCTAGTAAGGCCCATGGCCTGTGCCCTTAGGCATGGTGCCTTAGACTTGATCCCTAAATGGTTTTGCTTCCTACCATTTTATCCTAGAATTTCTGGTTGCTGTTGCTGATTGCATTACGACAATCCTATCTCTGGAATATTGTCAAGCCTCCCTGAAGTGGACTTTCCATGCCAAGTGGTAGGTGAACTTACCAAATCATAAGTAGGGCATCACTGAGCTTACAGAACAGGTTACATAAACTTTCTTTGGATGCTTACTAAAAAATGTTTATTGAAATATGTATGTGAAATAGTTTGATCTGGGCTTGAATTTTTTTTTCCTAACTTGATACAGCGATTGTAAGAAAATAGCTAACCCTCACCTACCTCAAAAATGTCAGTGCCTATTAGGTAATTCAAAAGAATTGTTAAAGCTGTGTATATTCACTCAGCTCTATCAAAAATGTCAGCTGTTTGCTGATTGCTGATTCCCACTGATTGAATTTAGAAAATAGCTTCTATAGCGTTCCAGTTAGAATGTAACTATATTAGGTGGTACTGTGCTGAACGTTTCTAATGTGGTTTCTTAAGACTCTGGGATTTCACCAAAACGGTTATATTTTAAAACTTCTGGGCAGAGCACAGAGGATTTTTAGGGCAGTGAAACTACTCTGTATGACACTATAATGGTGGATACATGTTAAACATTTTTCCAGATCAGTAGAATGTACACCACTAAGAGTGAACCCTAATGTAAACTATGGATTTGGATGCTAATGATGTGTCAGTCTAGGTTTACACTGTAAAAAATGTATGGCAGTGGGGGTGATTTTGATAATGGGAGAGGCTAGGCATGTGTTGGGTTAGGGGAAAGATGGGAAATCTCTGGCTTTCTCAGTTTTGCTATGAACCTAAAACTGATCTAAAAAGATAAAGTCTTTGGAAAGAAAAAAAACTTTTAGGACCAACATAGGTGCTAACTTATTTTGTCAGGATCAGGATAAGGATATTAAAACTGTATGTTCATTCTCATCACCATTTCATAAAACATGTTAACATCAAAATCTCAGAAAATAGCAACTTTATACTCACAAAAACTGGAAATATTAAAAGCAAATTTCAAGTACAAGAACAGGTACACCATAAAATTTTATTTTACAATGTTACACTTATGTTACTGTTTTATCTATATAAGTTTATCAGTTTAGAGATCTTAAGAGCATGAAATAGTAACATTTTTAAAACTTTGGTGCCACCCAAAATGGAGTCTAAATATCCATTTCTTTCTGGTGCTCTCTTTTTACCACGTTGTTGAAAATCCGTTTTCAACCAGATACGTGAAAATGGAAATAATTCTTCTGAGGCTACTTTAGTCAATTCAGAATATTTTGGGTAAGAACAGCAGTCCCATCTCCAGACAGGACTAATGTTAACAATGACAGGCCAAGTGACCAGTTTAATAAGCACTGCAGAGACAGACAATGGAATATAGCTGCTTTCAGCGAGGGTGGCAAATTGGGACCTCAATCCTGAGTGCCAAGCCTAATGCATCTGAGAGTTAGTCGGCAGCTGCCAGGAGAAAGCCTATCAATCAATGGATAAACCTTTGGATTAATTGGTATATATAATTGGTATATATGTGCTTCTGCCACAGCCGAACACTACTCACTATACACTTAAGTACTGGTTATTAGATTTTATGAACTGAAAAAAATGACTGAAAATAATTTCAAGAATGAAATCAAAATGTGGTTCTGTAAGCATTAAGGGATACAGATGTTGGTAGTGAGACACTTGGATTCCCAAAGACACAGGGTCTTAATCTTAGTCTTAAATCAGCTAAAATAACTGAGAAAAGATGAAGAGGGAAACATATTAATGAAAGTTTTCTGTAGTGTAAATATGAGTGAGATTTCTCCTTTGTCTCTGAATACATGAAAAAAAAAATAAGGACTATAATTCAAGATTGCCAGTTTCTTTTCCTGGGTATACACTTGTTCAAGGGCTAAGGATTTTCTTCATGAACAATCTCAGTGAGTATTCCTTTCCTAAAACAAGCCTTTTAAATTCAGTTTGGTGGAGGCAGCATAGTGGAATTGAAAGAGTAATCATCTGTGATTCAGGAAGTCAGTTTTATAATGACCAGGCTGACCTTGAACAAATTACTTAATCTCTCTTGTCCCTAGTTTCTTCATTTATAAAATGAGTACTTCAGTAAATCAGATCAGGGCAAATGTTTCAGAAGGATCAAACATTCCCCACATGGCAGTTTTAGTGACCTCAAACAAGTTGTGACTAAACACTTGCAAATACAGTTGACCCTTGGACAACATGGGTTTGCATTGCATGGGTACACTTATACGTGGATTTTTTTTCAATAATTATATTGGAAAATTTGGGGAGTTTTGCAACAATTTGGAAAAACTCAGATGAACCTTGTAGGCTGGAAATACTGGAAAACATTTTTTAAGCTGGATATATCAGGAAGGCATAAAATATATGTAGATACTAGTCTATTTTATGATTTACTACCATAAAATGTTCAGAAATCATGAAAAGTTAAAATTTATCAAAACTTACACACATAAACAGACTGCACATGGTGCCATTCGTAGTCAAGGAAAATGTAATCCAACATAAATATGCAGTATTAAATCATAACTGCATAAAATTCACTGCAGTACATACTGTACTACTGTAATAATTTCATTGCCACTTCCTGTGGCGATTGCGGTGAGCTCAATTGTTGAAGCTCAAGTGTTGTGAGTATCCACTTAAAATGCCACGTGATGCTGGTCATCTCTGCACAAGCAGTTTATCTCTCCAGTAAATTGTGTATCACAGTAAAAAGTAATTTCTCACAGTTCTTGTGTATTTTTCATTGTTTAGCACAATATTGTAAACCTAAAATAACATCATGGGACCCTTACGAAGTGCCACTAATGATGCTCAAAGTGCTCTCAAGAAGCAGAGAAAAGTCATGACATTATAAGAAAAAGATTAATTGCTTGATGTGTACCCTAGCTAGATTGACGTCTGTAGCTGCGGTTGCCGTCATTTCAGAAGATTCATCTTGTAAACAGACAACGTAAACTTACGGTATCAATAAGAGCAGTACAGTACTGTAAATGTATGTTCATTATGATTTTCTTAACATTGTATCTAACTTACTTCATTGTAAGAATACAGTATGTAATACGTAAAACATAAATCATGTGTTAATCAACTGTTTATGTTATTGGTAAGGCTTCTGGTCAACAGCAAGCTATTAGTAAAGTTTTTGGGGAGTCTACAGTAATATGTGGATTTTGAATGCATGAGGCGTTGGTGTCCCCAACCCCTGCGTTGTTCAAGCGTTGATTATACTACATTAAAATGTTCACCAATTAAACTGCTTAGGTACTGTAAGTGTTTCTTAAAAAAAAAAATCAGAACTGAAAGGAATAGAATTTGATTCAGAAAAAGGGAAACAGAAGGTATAATGGAGTCCCAGTGACATAAGAAACTATAACTTAAAGCATGTGTCGGTAAAAGATTTCTTTCCCGCAAGTTAAGAGAAGAATCCTGGTTTCTAATGGTTCTTGGGTATTTTACCTGTAATGCTGCTGCTAAGTGGATCTTTTTTCCCAGAGTCCTTAGTGAAAAACTGTTCTTCTGCTTTTGATCTGCCTTTGCTATCAGTGTTGGTAAACGTATTTTGTGTTCCAGAATTTTTATTATCAACAAGGTTGCCTTTTATTGTTGGCTATCTTGTATAGATGTTTTCTATTTACTGATAATAGAAGACCTAGAGGAAAGGAGAAAACCATTTGTGCATTGGGAGGAGGGGAGAGAAGGTTCCATGCCTTCTCTTGCTCCATAACTGGTCCTGCCTTTCCTGGCAGCAAATCACTGCCTTATCTGAGCTAGAAGGCTGCACTCAGCCTGAAGCATCTATGTCACTATTATTTCACCCCATCACCATAACCTGCAAAATGCTGACTCTTCTAATAGGTGTACAAAATGGGACTGGAGTCTTGGGGTTTTTTGCTAAAAAACAAGTAGCTCTTCCCTTGATTCAGATGGCAAACCAAGGATATTTGAGCTACCTTGATTGCATTTAATCTCAGCTGGAAAACCCATCTAATTTAGGACCTTTTATATATTCATGATTTTCAGGTGATTTCTTCTCATGAGCACAGAGATTGAGCCCGGAAGTCTTGTAAATCTTAAAAAGAGCTCTATCTTCCCTACTTCTAGCCATTAAGATTTCCATACTCTGATTTCCTAATACTAAAGGAGTTGAGCAGGAGTTCCAAGTAATATGATCCAAAAGACTGCTCCAAAAACAATTTCTATCACGAGTTCTTCAGTCATCTCCTATGTATACATCAAGCTTGCAAAAAGTGTGGTTTTCACAGCTCTTATTTACCTGAAAAAAATTTCCCTCCTAGAAATATGAAATACAAAATTTTATGAGCAACTTGGAGTTTTTATGTACATCACAGTTAAGACTGGTTCATTCTCTGCTACCGGACTGTATAAATACCGAGAGCTATCTGGCACTTCAACTTCCTTCTCAGTAAACCAAGAGATAATGCGATTCCAAATTAGCAGAGGAAATAGGCATAGATTAAGTCAATTGCCCAGGGATCTCATAAAATCAGAGGAGAAACTCTGCTAAGGATAGATAGTAACTAGGAATTAGCCTCGGGCCTCCTCTCCCACCACAAGGTGGCAGGATTCCCTTTGCCTGAAATCTTCAGGTCACTGAAAGGACAACTGATTTCCACAGTGTATATATTATCTTCTTTAGATTTAAGTGCTTGTGTCAGACCTTGTCTATGATATTATCTATATTTCCAGAACCTGATGAGACTAGATCACTTTTGCGATGTTAACCAGCAAAATGTTTTCACATCAGCTTGGTGGTAGCTTTTCAAGGTAACCAGCCCCCATCTCCATTTACTTCATGCACCAGTGGTGTAACCAGTGCATGTAATAAAGTCAAAGCCCAGGTTTCAGTAAAAATAAAAATAGCTGTTATTTAGCACATGATTCCTATGGGGCCAGGCACCTGCTAAGCATTTTGCATATGTTATTTCATCTGTTCTCACAGCCACACTAGGAGATAGGTATTATATACTCATCCCCATCTTACAGACAAGGAAACCAGGATTACACACAGCTAGAAATGGTAGTTCTGAGGTTGGAACTCAGGCTTGTGTGTTCCATAACTATAGCTCTTAACCACCATGAATCATAAAGAAAAATCAGTTCATAGGGAAGTGTTGAAGTCATGTTTCTTTGATCAGATAAAATAGTTCATTGCTGAGACAGTCATTGTTCATAAAGACTTTATGTCCTGAAGTAAGGTCCAAATTCTTTACCAAACTACAAAAGCATTCTTGTGTAGCCTCAGTTCAAGCATGCATTACACCCTTTACTTTAAAACAAAACCAAACCTTAGTTAGTTTCTCTACTTCGGTGCAAGGTTTTATTTAAACCAAAATTTAAATCACTGGCCATTTCAAAAAGACTTCAGGTATATAAAAATACGGTGTTTTTTTTAAAAAATTGATTTGTTCTCAACATACCAATAGATAAATTTTGTATATTAAAAGTCCTAAGAAGTCTATCAGGAAAGTAACCTGTGTCCACTTTACTTAACCCAGTTGTTTTTTCCCTAAACTGATTTCTGCCTTTCTGCCACAGAACCTTTTCCCCCTGCCAACATAAGCAGAGCACATCATTTGGAATCAGCATTCCTTGCAGTCCCCCCTAAGACATGCTGCCCTGTACAACAACTATAAGATACTTACCATTCTTGTGATACACTGCCTTCTGTGCCTTTGCACGTAGAGTTCCTTCTTCCGAGAATGGCTTCTCTTCTCCCGAGAATGGCTTTTCTTCTCCATTGGGATGAATTGTTACTTGCCCTTTAAGAAATGGCTCAAATGTCACCCTCTGTATGAAATCTTCTCCAGTTCTCATAGATTGTCCTGTCTGCTATCATGGCACTGAGACCTCTATTTCAGGACTTACACTTCATTATTTTCATTATTTCTTCATGTTTGTCTCTTGCACTAGATTGCTGTTCCCTTAAGATTAATGACCATGTTTTCTCTATTACCACCTGCAGCTCCAACTGCACCTGGCACTTAATAGGTGCTCACCAGATGTTTACAGAAGGAATGAATAAGGAGGAAACAGGCTCAGAATGTTTAAGTGACTTAAGGTCACATAGCTATTAGGTTTCACCTTGACTCAGAGTACAGTGGTCTTTTCTCTATACCTGAATAGCAAATACGTGATAGAAGTTTAACTATTCCCCCACCCATACCCAAGGCAGACAACACTAACAAATCAAGCTCCACCAAACCCAGACTTTTGCTCTGGAACCTCAAGCATCACTCCAGGAAGCCAATAACAGAGTAAGCCCATGAGATTAAGTATATTTTCTCTCCTTGCCCTATTCCAATCTATACCCTCCTATCAGTCCATTTTTGTCGGCATGGCAAAGTTATGATTGCAGAGCTCCTCACTATTCTGCTAAAGACAAGGTATCCTGAGCTGGCTGTTTGTGTCTTAGCAGCCCTGTTTACCAAAAGGGAGACCCAAAGGCAGGGAACTAAAGGCTTCTGAGTTTTCACTGCTCTTATCTATTCCAGCTATTCCTAGTCCTGATTTGCAAAAGCTGCCGCCCCTTGGCAGCTGATGTTGGATTGTGCTCATCACTCATTCCTACCAAGGTTTAGCCAAATATTTTCTCCTTTAATTTCATATAGGCAGTGTTGAAATATTTACTAATAAATGATAGGGAAAGAATATGAATGTGGCAACCTGGAAACAATCCATCTTATGAAGCATAAATTTCATCACTAAAGTCCTGCCCAAGACTGGTTTGGCTAACACAAAACTTACTGAACATACCACCTATTTTCTTCTTCTTTGCTTTTTCCTTTCCTCTCTGTGGAGGTAATCAGCCCAAAGTCCCATGTCTATGCTACTTTCCTTTGGCTTTCCCTCCTCAGCCCCTCAGCCCAGAAGAGGCTGTTGTATTTTGTTCACATGACCAAGAAGAGAGTAGAGGAGAGTAAAGGTGAATGGTCATGGAGGACTCTTCCCTCTTCTTTTATGAAGAGAAAACGATGGTTCTCCCTGCTCCTTCTGTTGGCTTCTACAGCTTTAGACCCATCAAAAGTTATATCAAAATAACTTTTCAGTATGCAGCTGTCCCAGAGACATCTGACAGGGACAAAGATGAAGTTGATGCTCCACGCTTTCATATTTCCAATAAGTTTGGATGGCTAGCTAGAATTGTAAGAAATAGCTAGTATTTATTGAGCTCTTATGTATACCTGATACTATGCTAAGAGCTTTATGTGAATAATCTCATTTACTCTTCATTATGTTTCCATATTGTAGGTCCTATTCTAATTCTCATTAGAGAAAACTGAGGCTTAGTGTAACTTGCCTAATGGCACATAGAAAGTGATGGAGGCTGGATTCAAACACAGATCTGACTTTACATTTAATCAATGACCTTAACTACTACCTTCTGACAATTAGAACTGTCCAGTAATGGAAGGGGCCATTTTGAAAGGTAATGAGTCAGTTCCCAATTATGGAAGGTGTTTAATCAGGTACTGGACAAACAGTAATCTCAATGGTCTTCTTTGCCAATACAGCTCACACTAATATCAGTGATGTCATTGATGATTTTCTATTGGCCAACATAATGGTCATCATTCTCTTCCCATCTGCAGTCATCACCATCATCATGTCTAATTAGCACATTCTAAGTACCAGGCATCTTTTTGGGCAGTTTTACTTACATTAATTCATTTACTCTCAACAACCCAATGAAGTAGATACATTATTATCCCCATTTTATGGATAAGGAAACTGAGAAGGGATTTGTCCAAGGTCGTGCAGCTAATAACATAGCTGAGATTATAATCCAGGCCATCTGGCTCTAATCCATTCTCTTACCACTACATTGCACTGTCTCTTAGTATTTGACACATATGCCATATACCATACTCTTTAAAAATTCATCTTTTTTATCACAAACATTTGTAAAAATAAAAGTAAAATAACAAAGAAATATGTAGAAGTTGAAAGTCCCCCAATAATCCTGTCCCAGAGATAATTACTATTACCTTCACTTACCACATATTTACATATATTTGTGGGTTGTACTATTAGTATATATATTACTCATTAATATATGTTTTTCATGTTTTTACCCCTAACAATATATCTGGGATATTTTTACATGATTGCTTCAAAGCCCTATATCATGCTTTTGAATGACCATATTATATGGCCATAAACATGTACCAGTGTTTCTACTGGTAGACATTTGAGTTTTTCCACTGTTTTGCTATTATAAACAAATCTACAGGGAAGACAGATACATATATATATAATACATATTTTGTGCATTTGTGTAAGGATATGAAAAAACAGATTCCTAGATGTGGTATTTCAGAGCCAAAGGATACATGTATTTAAAAATTCTATTAACTTTTCCCAAAATATCCACCATTGGTAATCAACAAACAGTCCCATAAAGTACTAAGACAGCTGATTTCCCCATAGCTTTGACGGGACTGGATTTTATTACCATTTTTAATCTATCATATTGTGGTAATGTTTTGAATTTATTAATTCTGTGTGAGACTGAAAATTTTTTGTGTTTACTGGACATTTGCATTTTCTTTTTTTCGACCTGTCCTATCATGCCTTTTGTGACAATGATATTGGCCACTCCTTCCTCGAAACTTTCTCCTCCTTTGATTTCCTTTCTATTCTCTCCTAATTCTCTGAGGTCCTTTCCAGTTCCTCTTTCTGCATAACCTCTAAATAATACAGTAATAGTTATTATAATTAACATTTTACAGAAGCTTGCTTACTATGTGCCACACATTAAATAAAGCATTTAAAATAGAGTGCTCTTATATTTGCATTTTTACAGATGAAGAAAGTATGCCTGAAGCCTTAGGAAGTCTCACTGTAAGTGGGAAAGCTCAAATATGAGCCCCAGCTACCAAATCACCACTTTATATTCTCCCCAAAATAACTGTAAGTGTTCTCCACAGTTCTTTCCTACACCTTCTTGTTTCACATATATGTATTCCATGGGTTATCTTATCCATTCCACTGGCTTTACAATCTATCTCCTTGAGCTCCTGGTCCACACAGCCAACATCTTCTTAGACATTGCCAAGCAGATGTATTGTGGATACCTCAAACATAACACATCCAAAATGGAAATCATCTTCCTCAGACCTCCTAGACCACCTCTAAGATGATTCCTCTTGCCAAAACTATTACATTTAATATTAATAGTATTGTCATTCACCCAGTTGCCCAAGCTAGAAACTTCAAAGCCATCTTTGACTCCTGCCTCAATTACACCTCAAATCTGATTGGTCCCAAGGTCTAACAACACAGACTCCAAATTGCTTCTCAACCCATCCTCTCTGTATTCCTTCCACTATGGCTTTAGATAATTAAGGGTCTCAACATCTCTCCCTTGGACTATTGGATCTGCCTCCTAACTGGTCTCCTTACTTCTCCCTACTTGCCAACTATCCTTCCTATTTCTGTCAGACTTAATGTTCGAAAGCCAATAACTGATCATGTCTCATGTCACATCCTACTCAAAACTCTTTGATAGGTGCCTCTATCTACTAAATAAATCCTAATCTCCTTAGCACAGCACATAAGAATTCTATAATCTAGCCCCAGTCTATCTCTCAAAACTCATCTCCAGCATATTCCTATTCATGGCCACTTGCTTTTCCTCAGAAATATCAAATATCTCCATGCCACTATGCTTTTGTTCATGCTGCGTGGAACACTCTCCTCTGGATTCTTTTCTGCTTGTTGATATTCAACTTTTCTTTGAAGACTCTGTACCCAGTCCCAAAGCTGAACACGGTTTCCACCCACGTTTATAGACTTACAATTTATTACTTGTCTTTTGTTTACATTTCTATTAAAAACTTACTACGGACTAATTTATAATCTGGTTATGTGTGTCTGTTTTCCCATAAATGACTATATCTTAAACATATTAGTATTTCTAGCACTTAGAAAGAGACGGATATATGAATGATTAAAACTGAAGTACATTTGTGATTTAGGTAGAAGCTAGAGTAAACAACCTCAAAGTTTACTTCAAAATCTGAGATTTTTCTACACCTTTTCTATACACCAAAATCTTATTTGCAGTCCTTGCAACTATCATTTAACCTTGGAATTAACTCCCATTTCCAAAGACAAGTTCTGCTTTAACTTTTTTGCAGAGACTTCAAAAGCCAAGAATTTGGGCTCCTGGCAATGAAAGTCCAGGGAGTATTGTCACCAAGTTTCCAGAGGAGGTGAAGTAAAAAGCATGAGCATATCGGAAAACTAGCCAAGTTCCAGGACATCTGGAACTGATTATTTCAGGGAGATGCTGAAGAAAAGAGAACAATTCTTGTACTAGGTTTTGACGTCTGGCTTTGGCAACTACTTCCGTGGCTTTGCTCAGCAGTTCCTAAGGAATGAGATATGGGCTTATTCAGGGAAAGAGAAACATTTATTGACTTAACTTCCGCTACAAGGGAGTCCTTCAAAGGATGCTTCTTTCCCCTTACCCGGACTTTCTCGGTAGGTATAGGTCTCACTGTCATTTACAGAGGGAAGAAATAGTCCCCAAGCACCTAAAGAAACTTGTACCACATGGGGTGTGAATTCTTTATGATGTCTTCTAATTTCTCCTTCTACAATTCTTTTCAAATCACCAAGGAGGAACAGTAAAGACTACAACAAAAAGTAATGCAGGCTGCTGAGGCAATAGTCACTCCAGCTATTTTGAAATTTCTCTTTTTAAATATAAGCTGAGTAGAATTTTGCTCCAGTTTTGAAGAAACATCATACATTTCTTCTCTGAAATTACATGTTTTGCTCTTTTAGTTTCATTATTATTTCCTTCAAAACACAAACTGGGCCAAGCACAATGGCTCATGCCTATAATCCTAGCACTCTGGGGAAACTGAGGCTGGAAGGTAGCTTGAACTCAGGAGTTCAAGACCAGCCTGAGCAAAAGCAAGATCCCATCTCTACTAAAAATAGAAAGAAAAAAAAAATTAGCCGGACATGCTGGCACATGCCTATAGTCCCAGCTACTTGGGAGGCTGAGGCAGGAGGATCACTTGAGCCCAGGAGTTTGAGGTTGCTGTGAGCTAGGCCTATGCCATGGCATTCATCCAGGTAACAGAGTGAGACTCTGTCTCAAAAAAAAACAATAAACCACAAAATGTACTTTAAATATGTTCAGAAATTCAAATTCTCATGCAAATTATCACATACATAATACATGGTAATACTAACAATTATCCCTGATATTCATATATTCTGACCTGTTGCCCTGAAAACAAAGGTAGTATACTGTGAATAAGAGGGAGGAAGGGTGTTTTGCTAACATTTATTACGCACATACAAAGCCAGACACTGTACTATGCATATTATAGATATGATTTCATTTAAAACTCAAAGCACCTCTATGTGGTTTACTGTTATCTCCATGTTAGTGACAGAGAAACAAGGCTCAAGGAGGTTAAGTGACTTGCCCAAGGTCATATAATTTGTAAGTGGAAGAGGCAGGTTAGGATCAGGCCGTCCTGACTCCAGTAATGTATACTCTGTACTCATTACTCTTAATATAAAATAATAACATTAGAGTGATACAAAGAAACCTCTTATTTAAATATTCTGACCTATTATCTCTAGCACTTCAGAAAGAGAATTATTGTTATTGTGTTATTATGATATCAGTATTCATTGAAGACTTGCCAGGCTCTGATCTAAGTGCTGTATTATATATGATCTCATTAACTTTCAGAAAACACATTTTTTGAGGAAAGTACTAATATTTCCTGATAACTAAACAGAAGCTGAGGGAGGTTAAAGTAACTTCGCCTAGGTCAGAGAGCTGAGTGTTGGAGCCTGAGTTTTAAATCCGGACAGTCTGCCTTCAGAGTGTAAGCTACTGCTACAGAGTGCATTCTAGAGTTAGAGAGACCTAGATTAAAACCTTAGCTCTGTCTCTTCCTGGGTAAATTAACTTGAGTAAAGAAGTTATCAGTTTCTCCATATGTAAAATGAGTTCTGGAGGCTTTGGCTGCTAAACAGATATCCCCATATGTGTACTCAAATCCCTATTACATAGTGAAAGTAAGGGCAATTTTGAACTCTGATCAACCTGGATTCAAATCTTACCATGCTTACCAGCTACGTAATTTTGAATAAGATATTCAAATTTTCTGAGCCTCAGTTTCATCACCTGAATATGCAAGATAAAAATAACCACCTAACAGTGTGGCTTATAGATCAGAAATAGTATACATAAATATATAATACAATGCCATGGAAATGCAATAAGTTTGACATTATAGTTTTAACATTTTTATGGTTATTAAAATATATACTTCCATATACACTAGCAGGCAGGGAGCAAAGTTCCCCATATTGGGCTGTGGCTGGTCCCCAATACGCTCTTCACATGGGCATTACTGAGAGAGGCTAGAGAATCTCCTCCTCTGGAAAACTATAAAACAGGAGACAGCCTTCTGTGGGGCCTACTTGGGTGTGGCTGGCTGAGGCAGGTGCAGAGAAGTTGGGCTGAATTCTCTGTGCTTATGATCTCCCCCATCTGTCTAGCCTGGTGATCCTGGTGAGAAGGGGACCAATTGTGAGCCACGTCTCATGAGTGCAGTCAGGGTCCCAACTCTCACCCAGTAACAATGCTGCTCTTTGTTAGGGGCTATCAGGAAAAATCCCATGGTCTTTAAAGTCCAAACTTCCAAGACTGAGTGAATTTAGGCAAATTCCTTTACAGAACACATCAGACTCCCTTCTGACAAGTGAGAACTATCCTATTGGGTATTCGTAAGGATTAAATGAAATACTTTATGAATAGGGCCTAACTCAGTTTTAGAAATTTAGTATACATTCAACAAATTTCAGTCCTTTCTTAGAAGAGCATAGTTCAAGGTCAACATCATTCTGAGATGAACAAACATCACTGATATGCTAAGGATAAAGAATAGGGTATAGTCTGCACAAAACTCTCTCTTTGGCTTAAATTCTAAACACTTTTTTAAAAGAATCTGAAGAGGCTCTGCCATTACTAATTTTGGAGACAACTGTATCTCCCCCAAATTTGCCTTATGTTTAGGAACATTGACTTTGTATATTCAGAAAGAAAAATAATTTAATGTACCCATTTACTTTGTATAAATCTATATCATATCTATTATACTGTGTCAGCTATGACCTTGTCTTGCAGGATTTGGCTACAATGCTCAGCATTGAAAGGGATATTATAAATACTAAATATTGCAACAGACCCTATAATACTGGGTTCTGAAAGACTACAAGAAATCAACTAGTTATTCCAAGTACAGGATTTGGCCAAATCCATAGCACAGGTAGGATTCTACCTCACTAGGAAGAATGACAGAGGTGAATTACCTCTACCTGGTTGAATCAGGGAAAGGCTATGCTGTGCACATATCCACATTGATGACCTGGTTGATGGCCAGGGCCAGAACTCACCTCTGCAACGCGGTAAGGAGGTTTTTTGTCTCTCTGCTTTTACTGTGTTCTCTTCCATATACAAGGATTTGAATCATCAAACACTATAGGTGAAGTGAGAAGTATTAATATAAGAGGTTAAAGAGAATCAGATAGCAAGTACCTTAATGGCAAACTCAGAGGAGGACCAGTGGAACTGAGATGTCACAAGTCTACATTTCAAACGCCTGTAGTACATTTCACTGGTTGCCTACCAAGGTGGAAAAGAGTCTAGATTGAAGGCTCTTTAGTTCCCCTCTGCATTCCTCATGCCATATGCACTTCAGTTTACTATACCTATTACTATTATTACCATATGTGCCTATGGATAACCAAAGTAACAGGGCCAAAAACTGACAGCATCCCTACTTAAAACATGCCTACAGTAGTGGTTTCCACCAGAATTTTCCAAATAGCTGTAACCAAATGGATAGCTACAAAAATGAAATCTGTGTATGGGTTCCAGAGTTGCATTGACTCTCATGCTATATCCATCACTTTACTATTAGGTAGTTTTTCATTTAAAATTTTTTTTGATAACCTTTGTTTCCAGCCAAGATAGACTAGCAGGGACTAGATTTACCCTCCACCTGAAACAACCAAGAAAATAAAAAATAGATAAAATGCCTTAAACAATTTTCAAGACACTGGACATCAGGCAACAAAAGACTGATACTTCAGAGAGTGAAAACAAATGAAGTCAAACTTATGATTGCCACAGATTACTGCTTTGAGAGAGTTTCCAGGACGTGTTGCGGGGAAAGGAGACCAAATGGGGCTTACCAGACTTGCTAATAGAACTGACAGTCTCAGGGCAGAGTAACACAGAGGGGATACCTCCACAGAAAAAGAATCATAGAAATCTGCAGTGGGTCCTCTTCAAATATTCAGCGGAGTGCTAATTAACACAAGCATGTGAAGAAACTCCAAGGCTGGGGAAAGAATCATCTAAAGGGACTGGAAGAAATAGTGCTGGGCACTTACGCAGGGCCAGGTATGGTGCCTGTTCCCACCAGCCTTACTGTAAAGTCTTACTGTTCATGGAGCTTTGGGTGGGGTACTCAAAGGCTCTTGCCTCAGTAATGGGGAATGATAGTCTTTGACTAAAATGGTGCTCGTCTGACAAATCTTAAAAGATATGAAAGGATCAAGTTGTTTCCAAGTAATTTAACTTGAGTTCCAGAACAAAGTTTAAGAATACTTATATAAATACAAACATATCCAACATCCAACAAGTTAAAATACACAATGTCTGGCACCCAAACAAAGATTACAGGCACACGAAAAAGCAGAATAATGTGACCCATGGTGAGAAAACTCAACCAAGTAAAACCAACCTAGAACTGTCCTCTACATCAACTACTTTCTCATTATATCCCTCTCTTCTTTTACTCTGCATTCTAGGAGAGCTTACAAGTTTGTCATATAAATCTCTGATACTTAAAAACAGCAGGATTATTAAAATTGCCTCTAGAACTATTAAAAACACAGAGTCTGGACACAACTTTTAGAACTTCTGATTCAGATGGTCTGGGTGAGCCTCAGGAATTTGTTTTTTGTTTTTGTTTTTTAGTGACACTTGCAATTCTAGATTTGAGAAATACTGTTCAACATTACTACATGTTAAGACTATGATTTTCCATGTGGATTTTAATTTTATTAGATTTTCTGTTTCCCTCAAATGCTTTCTCATTTCAGTCTTAGCATTTTTCATCTCATCTTTTGGCCTCAGATTGTCATCCTTTCATTTCAGTTCTCTCTCCTTTTAGGTTCCTGCCCCCATTATATAGATGCCATCCATGTGTTCATGCTTCCCTTGAAGAAACTATTCTGGTTCCCACAACTTATTTTCAGAAAGGCTTTCTTTCTCCTTGCATCTTCAAAATAAGGTCCCCTTTCTCCTGTTATTTACTATTTTCTGATTACACTGTTAGCCTGAAATGAGATAAAAATCTCTCCAAACCTGAAGTTTGCCAATGTACATGCGTAGATTGCTTCTGACTCTGCTGCTCAATTGAATATTAGTTGATCTTCACTGACTTTTCCTCTGACTTTGAACAAGCTTATATTTTATTACACAGAGATATCCTACCTATATCTTACCAGGTCTTTAGCTTGGGTTCTGTCAGTATATTGACTGGTTGATTACCTCTTACACCCCACTGCAAAGGAATGAGCTCTCTGGAAGAGGAAGCAGTACTTGGGTAAGGATAGCTTTATAAGGTAATCCTAATCCCACTCAACCTTGGAGTACTTTCATGAGATTCTGCCACTGCCATACCTAGGTTCCAAACAAAATTAAGATGCTGGTCTAGGCACAGACACAACAAAAGTTTTTGTATCATATTTTCCCTTCAGCACATCAAAGAAAGCAGAGTTTTCAAAAAAAGTATCACTTCAGAAAAAAGAAGAGAGAGACAGAAAGTGAGAGAGAGAGAGAGAGAGAGAGAGAGGTAAAAAAAAAAAGAGAGGTAATGGAAAGGAAGGAAAGGGAAATACATACATACATACGTCACACCTCACATCACTCCACTCCTCACGTTCTGCTTATGAGCCCAGGAGAAAATGTAACAAAATCAGCTGGCATTCACCTTCCTTAGCAGCTGAATTGCCTTTCCAAGCTCTCCTCTGGCAAAGAAGAGCCTGCCCATGTTATAAAAAGCTTCAGCCACTTTTTCGCTATAGTCATCGTAGCTGTTGATCTGGGACTTCAATGAAGCCTTAAGTAGTCTGTAAGCCTCCTGAGGGATAAAAACATTTTTAAAAAAAATCAGCCTGGCAATTCTGAAGGAGCATGCTGGTTCTATTCCATGAGCTCTACGGAGAAGGCATTCTACCCAATAATGACATAATCCAGCAGGATCAGTCAGCTGTGATGTGTCACCTAAGTAATTTGTTTCTATTAAGAGTTAAAGCTCCAAGCTTATAATTAATAATAGTTAATTTGTATGTGTAATATTAATCTTCATGGCTACCCTATGAGAGAGGAACTATTATACTCATTTACAGAAGAAGGAATGGAGATGAATAACAGCTAAGACTCTTGCCAAGATCATAGTTTATAGGTGGCAGTGTCAGGATTCAAACACCAGGCAGTCTGAATTCCCTGGTTCTTACTCTTTTTTTTTTAACGTACTTTTTATTTTAAAATTTTTCAAACCTTCAGAAAAGCTGGAAGAATAGTAAAATGAATACCATTAAAATTTAAACTAGATTCACCTTTTGCCACATTTGCTTTATTGCACTTTCTTTTAAAAAATGGTATCTAGGCTGGGCGTGGTGGCTCACGCCTGTAATCCTAGCACTCTGGGAGGCTGAGGCAGGCGGATTGCTCAAGGTCAGGAGTTGAAGACCAGCCTGAGCAAGAGCGAGACCCCGTCTCTACTAAAAATAGAAAGAAATTAATTGGCCAACTAAAAATATATAGAGAAAATTAGCCAGGCATGGTGGCGCATGCCTGTAGTCCCAAGCTACTCAGGAGGCTGAGGCAGGAGGATCGCTTGAGCCCAGGAGTTTGAGGTTGCTGTGAGCTAGGCCGACGCCACGGCACTCACTCTAGCCCGGGCAAGAGAGTGAGACTCTGTCTCAAAAAATAAATAAATAAATAAATAAAATAAAAATGGTATCTATACATATATAAATATAAATGTACATACATATATTTTTGATGAAAATAAGTTATAGTCATAAAGATAATTTACCCCTAAATACTTAAGCATGTGTCATCTTAGAAAAAGACATTCTCCTTTATAACTGCAAATATCACTCAAAATTTATCACTCAAATTTTACATCCATACTACTAATATTTGCTACATATTCAAATTTCTCAATTGTCCCAATAATGTTCTTTATAACTTTTTAAATCTAGCATCTAATCAAGCATCACACATTGCATTTAGTTTTCATGATTATTTAGTCTCTTTCAATCTGTAATAGTTCTCCTGCTCTTTTTAATCTTTCATAACAATTTTTTTGAGATGGGATCTTACTATGTTGCCCAGGCTGGAGTGGAGTGGCTATCACAGGCTCAAACATGGTGCACTGCAGCCTCAAATTCCCAGAATCAAGCGATCCTCCCACCTCAGCCTCCCCAGTAGCTGGGACTACGTACTTCCATGCCTGGATATTGACATTTTTTAAAAGTCCAGGCCAGGTGTCTTTTAGCCCAGCTCTCACTCTTAACTACTTACTATACAGCAAAAAAGAAAATTAAGTGTACATTGAAAATTATTCATAGAACAATGGTGCTTGTACTCATTTGCCCCTCCAATGTGCTGTCTTTAGAGAGAGTGAAAAGGTATAACTATTGCTGGAACCCTCAAGAATTGCACATAACCCACTCACTGCCTGTATTATCTACGTAGACATGTATAAACAGAACATTTCTTCATAACTGGGTTGTATATGTAATCATCATCCCTTATGTGGCACATCAGAACAATTATAAAAAGGAAGGCAATTGCTGCTTTCCAGAAAACACTACCAATAATTCAGGAATCTCAAAGCTATTACAGTATTTTTGCATTTTTCAGAGTAGGAAAGCATGCATATAATTAGATTATTCTCCTGTTCATTTTTTCATTGTATAAGCCTTTTACCTCCTTGGTTAAGTTTGTTCCTAAGTGTTTTATTCATTTTGATGCTGTTTAAATGGGATTTTCTTAATTTCATTTTCAAATTGTTCATTGTTGGTATATAAAAATGCAACTGATTTTTATACGTAGATTTTCTCTCCTGTAACTTTGCTGCATCTAACATTTTTTGGGGATTTTTTTTGGTGGAATCTTTAGGGTTTTCTATATAACATCATGTCATTCTGTGAACAGAGATAATTCTACTTCTTCCTTTCAAGTTTGGATATCTTTTATTTCTTTTCCATGCCTAATTGCTCTGGATAGTATTTCCAGTACTATGTTTCTGATTTTAGAGGAAAAGCTTTCAGTGAATATGATATTAGCTGTAGGCTTTTCCTATATGGCCTTTATTATTTTGAGCTAATTTCCTTCTATTCCTAGTTTGTTGACTGTTTTAATCATGAAAAGATATTAAATTTTGTCACATGCTTTTTCTGCATCTTTCAGATTTTTGTACAATTTTTATCCTTCATTCTGTTAAGGTGGTGTATCACAGTGATTGATTTTTTTATATATTGAATCATTCTTGCATCCCAGTGATAAATCCCACTTGGTCATGGCTGTATGACTCTTTTAATGTGCTGTGAATTTAGTTTGTTCGTATTTTGTTGAGAATTTTTGCATCTATATTCATCAAGAATATTGGCCTATAATTTTCTTTTCTTATAGTGTCTTTTTCCGGCTTTGATGTCAGGGTAATGCTGGCCTCATACAATGAGTTTGGAAGTGTTCCTTTCTATTCAGTTTTCTGGAAGGATTCGAAAAGAATTAGCAATAATTCTTCTTTAAATGTTTGGTAGAATTCACCCATGAAGCCATCTGGTCCTAGGCTTTTAATTGTAGGAAGGTTTTTTTGATTACTGATTCAATCTCCTTATTAAAGATCTGTTTAGATTTGCTTTTTCTTCATGATTCAGTCTTGGTAGGTTATATGTTTCTAGAAATTTATCCATTTCTTTTAGGTTATCCAATTTGTTGGTATATAATTGTTCATAGTAGTCTCTTATAATCCTTTTAATTGTTCTGGCATCAGTTTATGTCTTTTCTTTCATTTTTCATTGTCTTTGAATCTTCTTTTTTTCTTAGTTAATCTATTAGGGAATAGGTTCCAGTAGCTCAGACTCCTTACCATTATTTCCCACAAAGTGTGCTTCTCTGGGTGAAGCAGGCTGGCATTTCATTTCAACCCAAGGAATCTTCTCTTCTTTTTCCGACCATTTTCTTTCACAAGTTTCAAGAGGCTATCTCAGCTTTTAGAATGCTTAATATACTCAGTACATACATCCATTCTGTTGGCAAGAATCTTACCCTGAGCTTGTGGGTTTATAATGCCAACAGCATGCAGGGTAACAATGTAGACTCTTCCAGTTTTGCCACAATAACACCTGTGGGGCATTTCTTTTTGAGCAGTGCCCACTCCCTTGATATGTACAATATCATTTTTCCTATAGATTTGCAGGTATGTGGCCAAAGGAACAACTCCATGTTTTCTAAAAGCCCTAGACAATGTATAGTGGATATTTCTCTTCTTTTCTCTTTGTTTATTATTCTGATGAATTACTGGAAGGTGGTAGCTCTAGCCAGACAGGTTCTATTTTTTATCAGTGGCAGATTAAAACTCTATTTTATTCCCCCAAAATTATATTCCATAGGAATACAATTCCCAAGACTCTGAGTTTCTATTATCGTCCTCTAGAACAGGCCTAGAGCCTCACATTTCATTCAAAAGTTATTGACCACCTACTATGTGCCAGTTTCAGGCACTGAAGACATGGTAGTAGACAAAACAGACAAAAATTCCTGCCCTCATGGAGCCTTCTTTCTAATGGTAAAGGTGACCTGTTCATAGTCCTGCCTGTGGTTTAAATTTGGAGCCACCTGGCACTTAGATCCTTTCACATCTTTGTCCAGGAGCTTGGTACACTAGGAAGCACTTGGTTAGAAGCAGAAAGCTGTTTACGCATTGGTACTGGTATTTTATCACAAGTCATAATGTTCATTGTACCAGAACATAAGGATATGAAATTGTGGCAAAGTATTTTCATATTTTTGAAAATAAAATTAAATATTAAGTCAACCTAGGTTATTGAAATCTCTCATGTTAATCTTTTGAATCAACAGAAAATATCATGGCCACAGAAAAAAATATTGCAAATCACTATTAGGTTTTTGCCTTTATAAGTGGCAGTTAAAATAGAAATAAAATGTCATCATTTATAAAATGTTCACATATGGTATAAAAGTAACTTCTCTTCATTTCTGGAAATAAATTCTTACTTATCGTTAACCTATAACCCTACTCTTAAACTGATTGTCACATGGCCAGCATGGCCATGTCAAATCCATCCAAATTTCTCACTTGCCTGAAAAAGTATGAAGTTGCTTGGTCAGATCAAAAAGCCATGTGGGATCTCATGACAGACAAAGGTCTTCACTGTGTTCAGGCCAAAGTTTTTGACTAATATAGCTTAGACTCACAGGACTTATAAGTAAAAAGATCCGCAACAAAAAGCATTTTCTATAACTTTTCTTAATGTGAAAACAATGTTGTAGCTAATTAAGAGTTGAAGATCAGATCAAGAGAAAAACACCACCAACAAGAGAAAAAAACTGGTAGCTAGATCCAAAGGTGGAAGCCAATTTTGACTTAAAATATTAAATTTACACAGCCAAAGCTTATATGTGTCCTAGATTTGAAGGATCTCAAGTTATCAAGATGCAAGAAAAACACCTTTTTCCCATCCAACTACTATCGAGGCCCTACCCTGTTTAGCTTCAGAGATCAGATGAGATCGGACACATTCAGGGTGGTATGGCTGTAAACAAAAAACACTTTTTTACTAATATCTCCAACTGTACCAGTTCTGTGTATTATTCCTAGTATAACCTGAGACTTGTTTGAGCTCCAGTTTCTAAAGTGTAAAATAAAAAAAATTGTTTTGATCTAAAAAACTAGGAATTACGTTTATCAGGTGATCATATTTACCTGTTTATCCCCATTTTGGATAAGCCATTTGCAAAATTCTTCAATGGTGCTCAGTGTTTCAAAATCCTTTGAGCCCAATGTTGCCTGATAGGCACTGATACTTTTTATAAAATATATCTCAACAGCATCTAGAAAAAAAATGGAAATAATTATATAAGGCAAACTGCTAACCTTTACAAGTGTCTAATATCAGCTTTGGCTCAACTGATATTTTCATGCTTCAAGTCCATGCCTGTTCTCATTCCAGTTCTCATAAGGACCCTTTAAAAGTCCAAGATATGACTTGATGGCATCAGATGATATTTTGATTTTTATTCTCCATATGAAATATACGGATTCTCTGTAGAAAAAGAAAGCTTCTGTCTGAATAGTTTTATTATCCCTAAGACCCAAATACCATCTAAAACTACCAGGTGCACTACAAGACTATATTTTAGCTAAATTAAACTCTGATAGCCAAGTACTGTTTCCTGAGGTTTCTGTTTTGTGGGGTGAAGTGAGTTGTAATTTTAAAAGCACTTTTAAAATACAGTTGTTATTGTTAGAAAATTTAATTATAACACTGTCTCTTATTCCAAACATAATATATGTTTATGTAATCAATCTAGAAAATTCACAGAAACAATGAGAAACTTTTGTCAGTGCCACACCATCTTGATTACTGTAGCTTTAAAATAAGTCTTAAAGTCAGGTAGTGTCAGTCCTCCAACTCTGCTCCTCTCCTTCAATGCTGTGTTGGCTATTCTGGCCTCTCCATATGAACTTTAGAATCAGCCTGTCAATATCCACAAAATAACTTGCTGGGACTTTAGAATTGAGTTGAATCTATAAATCAAGTTGGGAAGAACTGACATCTTGACAATATTGAGTCTTCTTATACATGAACATGGAATATCTATCAGTTTATTTAGTTCTTTAATTTTTGTTTTTTTTAAGACAGGAGTCTCACTACATTGCCCAGGCTGGTCCCAAACTGGGCTCAAGCGATCCTTGAGCCTCAGTATTTCACGTAGCTGGAACTACAGGCATATACCACTGTGTCTGGCTAGTTCTTCAATTTCTTGCATCAGTGTTCTGTAGTTTTTCTCATATATCTTGCAAGTGTTTTGTTAGATTTATACCTAATTATCTCATTCCTTGGGATGTTAACGTAAATGGTATAGTTTTTAATTTCAAATTCCACTTGTTCCTTGCTGATATATAAAGCAACTGACTTTTGTATATTAACCTAGTATCCTTCATTTTTTCTATAATCACTTATTAGTTCTAAGAGGTTTGTTGTCAATTCTTTCAAATTTTCTAATTAGACAATCATGTCATCTGCAAACAAAAACAGTTTTATTTCTTCCTTCCCAAATAGTATAGCTTTTAGTAGTAAAAAGTAGTAATAGTAAAGCTTCCTTGTTATATTGCATTAGCTAGGTCTTCCAGTATGATTTTGAAAAAGAAATGATGAGAGTGGACATCCATGTCTTGTTCCAGATCTTAAGGGGACAGTACTCAGTCTTTGACCACCAAGCATGATGTTAGCTGTAGGGTTTTTGTACATGCCTTTTATTAGATTGAGAAAGTTCTCTTCTATCATGAATGAATGTTGAATTTTGTCAAATGTTTTTTCTGCATCAAATAAGATTACACGCTTTTCATCTCTGGACTGTTAATATGGTAGAGGTACATTGACTGAAGTTTGAATATTGAAACAGCCTGACATTCTTGAGAAAAAAACCCTCACTTGATCATGGTGTATTATTCTTTTTTATGTATTGCTATATATTTTGTTGATGATTTTTTTTATCTACATTCATGAAAGGTATTAGTTGTGTAGTTGTCTTTGTTTTTTTCTTATAATGTCTTTGCCCAGTTTTGATATTAGGGTAATGCTGGCCTCATAAAATTAGTTAGAAAGTACTTTCTCCTCTTCTATTTTCTGAGAGAGGTTACGTAGAATTGGTAGTACTTCTTTAAATATTAGGTAGAATTCCCCAGTGAAATCATCTGAGCCTGGAGATTTTTTTCTTGGAAGGATAACTATAAATTCATTTTATTTAATAGTTAAGAGTCTATTTAGGTCATCCATTCACCTTGACTGAGTTGTTTTTAATTTTATTTATGGTACTCTTTGACAGACACAAGCTTTAAATCTTCCTGTAATTAAATCAGTCAACCCCTTCTTTTATGGTATGTCTTTATTTGTGCTTAGAAAGTTCTTCTTTCCTGAAATTTGTAATTTTAGTATTTTTTATCCCAATACTATATTTTCTTTTGGCTAATTTATATGTTCAGTTTTGATATATAAAATGCTAATTCATCTGGAATTTGAATTAGTGAATGACATGCTATAAAGATCTATATATATTTTCTTTAAAATTAGTATGTAAGAAAAGCATAAGGTGGCTTTGGAATCTCCCAACTTTATAAACAAACTTTCGGTTTTTTCTCACATTAAAAAAAAAAGCTAGGCTGGGCATGGTAGCTAACACCTATGATCCTAGCATAGGAGCTCAAGACCAACCTGGCAAAATAGTGAGATCCCATCTCTACTAAAAATAGAAAAATAAGCTGGGCACAGAGGTGCATGCCTATAGTCCCAGCTACTTGGGAGGCCAAGGCAGGGGGATCACTTGAGCCTAGGAGTTTGGGCTGCAGTGAGCTATGATCATGCCAACGTATTCCAGCCTGGGTGACACAGAGAGACCCTGTCTCAAAAAGTTAAAAACTTCACATATTCACAAATACATTGTTTCTTATAACCACAAAGACTACTTTTTAAAAACTCAAGTATATATGGAATATGTACACTGTTAGTACATACAAGAAAATTTTCAAAGGAGAAAGATGATTAGCTGAAAAACAAGGAATCAAGAAGTCTTCAATAGACATTTATGCTTAAGAAAATAATTAAAATATCAAAACTTCTGCAAACTGAAAAAAAATATTTACTAACATGGGGAATACAAGCATGGAAAAACTTTATAATTCCCTCTCTCTCCTCTAACTGGAAAATAACAAACATCAAAATGGATTACTTTTATAAGCAGAGAAAATAAACATTTTAAAAATGTTCAAATTATATTCTTCACCAATCCTAAATTCCTCCTGACAGGCCATTGGATCCATCAGCGTTCATTAATCTGATAAGCCAGCTGAGAATGATACACTGTCCTCCCTCAGCAGTTCATTTGTGTCTCTCCCAAAGCCACCCACTTTCAAAAAGACGACCTTGCCAGACAACAACTATTGTTGAAGAACAAGTTAATCATTTGGCTTTTCTCTAGAACCCCAGTACCTCACTTTTGAAGATAGGTCAAGAAAATTCTAACTGCTACAAACATCCTCTCTTGTAAATGAGGGGAAAAGAGTCAAGGAGATTCAGAGTGGAAGAGGAGGGAGGAGAAGCCAATGTTTTTCCTATTTATCACTAGATTTCCTCATCAACCAATACATCACAGGTCACATTCATAGTGTGCATGATCTCTACTATTTATAAAGGTGATTTTTGCTGAGTTTTTTAAGGAAATAAAGGAAATAGAATCAGATGATTTTTTTTTTTTTTTTTTTTTGGTTCTGATGTTCCAGCTTATTTGGGAGAATATTATCAGGTCTAAATTCATGTGTGAATGATTTTGTATGAAATCCTGACCAGCCTATCTTT
The DNA here is from genome assembly GCA_963574885.1 of Lepilemur ruficaudatus. Classification (NCBI taxonomy): domain Eukaryota; kingdom Metazoa; phylum Chordata; class Mammalia; order Primates; family Lepilemuridae; genus Lepilemur; species Lepilemur ruficaudatus. The sequence goes on along the minus strand of CAUYRT010065033.1, from coordinate 31,766 downwards.
CCACTACAGGCATGAATAGCAATTATGATCTTATTGATAGATAGACCATTTGCCAATGTGTTTCCCTTATGTGACTGGGAAATGGTGATAACTGCAAGGCCACCTCTTCTACCTACCGCTATGCTGGGCCTCTCCAGACATGGCATAAGCTTTGGCAAGTAATGCGCTCATTTCTGCAGTTTTAGGGCTGACTTCAGTGAACACAGAAACACAGATAGAATAAGCCTGGAATAAAGAAAATTATGACAAGGTAAGTACCCAAATGAGAGTGTTTCACTGTGGATTTTCTAGTAGCTCCCATAGAATTCCCATAGTTGATTGAAAGCCAATATATAGCTAATCATGGAGTTAGATGAGAGATGAATTTGAGTCCCAGGCCTGCCACTTCCTAGCTGTCGAGTCTTGAGCAAGTAATTTCACCTTCACACATGGAAGGAATATTTAATTCCCACTGATTAGGGTTGGGGAAAGATTGAGATGGTATATGCAAAGCACTGGGCACAGTACCCATCACATGGTAAGTTCTCAATAAATGTTAGTTAGAATTATTTTTATTAGGTTTCATAACAAAAATAAAACTATAATCTTAGCTCATTCTCTCAAAAGTTCAGTCTCAAAGGCAGTCTTGTAAAGCATGGATCCTAGAGCCACACTGGCTGAATTCCCATCCCAGCTCAGCCACTTACTGTGACATAAGGCAACTCACTCAGCCTCTTCTAATGTAAAACATGGATGATATTTGTCACAGTTATTGTAAATATTAAATGAATTAATATGAAATTCTACTCAGCCACAAGAAACAAGGGTGCTCTAGCATCTCTTGTATTATCCCAGATAGAGCTGGAACCCATTCTACTAAATGAAGTATCACAAGAATGGAAAAACAAGTACCACATATACTCACCATCAAATTGGTTCTAACTGATCAACACTTATGTGCACATATGGGAGTAACATCCATCAGGTACTGGGCAGATGGGAAGGGGAAGAAGGGAATAGGTATATTCACACCTAATGGGTATGGTGCGCACCATCTGGGGGATGGACACACTTGAAGCTCTGACTCATATGGGGCAAAAGCAATACATGCAACCTGAACATTTGTACCCCTGTAATATGCTGAAATAAAAAAAAAATAAATTAAAATAAAATAAAATAAATTAACATGTGTAAACTGTTTAGAATACCACCTGGCATATATACCATAGTAAGCACTAAACAAGTGGAGGATTTTATTATTATTTGTGCTAAAATGGAAGGGGTAACACTTAGGAAAGAGAAAGAAGAAAATATCTAGTCTACACCCACCAGCAATGAAAGAATCACCTGTGTTTAATATTTTACAAGCCAAACACTATGAGGTATTTCAAAGAGCTGAAGGGATTATCAGACAACACTTTGGAGCCAAGACGCAGAGCAGAGTTATTACAAGTACAGGCTCTACAGCTAAATCTTCTGAGTTCAAATCCCTGCTTCACCACTTGTTAGCTAAACAACCTCAGCTGAATTAGCTGTAACTCTCACCCTTAAAATAAGATAAAATAATAATGGTACCTACTAATACTTCATAGGGCTATATGGATTAAGTGAATCAATACATCTTCAATTGCACTTAATAAAAGCATCCCATAAATGTTAATTCTTATTTTTTGGTGGTGTTGGAAAACACTGATATTTATTGTTTTATCCATTCTGATCTGACCACAGCTTTAAGAAAGCCTTGAACACAAAAACCAGACTGGCTTTCTCTGTGAGCAATGGACTCCCTGCCCTTAGAGCAGCATTCCATAACATTTCTCCATTGTGTGATGCTTATAATCTTAGGTTGTACAGTTGGCTTGCAATGCCTTTTCTTCAGTATCTGACTGTTTTCATGCATACTGTTAGAATGCATTGCACTTTTCCTATGATACAGGAAACCCACTTTTCAACCTGTTTGTCACTGTGGAAGATACCTGAAGCCACAAGTAGCATTCTCATTTGGAAAAGAGAAAACGTGGCTTTAACTAATAGTTTCAAGTACATGATACATAAAAGTGCCCTAAACTGTTATCATATGATAGACTAAACATTCCTTCCTATGTTTTATTTTGGTTTCCCCTGGGCATTTGTCAAGTTAGTTACCTCCAAGTCAAACACCCTTTTGTTGGTTTAACCTTAGATTTGGAAATATAATCAACTAGACTATCTTAAAAAAACAAATGACATAATTACACTAAAATACCACAATTTTTCATTTAAAAAGCCCTTTGTGTTTCAGTTGCCCCTGTATCTTTTTTCTGTGGAGTAGACTCACACTTGGATTCTTCTTCCCGGCACCTACAGGAGATCAGAAGGGGTGCCAGAGGGGAAGTGCTGTCTACAGATAAAATGACACAGCAGATCCACCCACCTGAGTTAGTGATCTCTACCCAGGTCATTTAAACTTGACAAAGAGCTCCTGTGTGGATCTGGAGGGAAGTCAGGGTTAAAATGAATCGATCCCACCCCTTGTTCTTCTGAGAAGCCCAAGCTTCCCTGGCTCTGGGCCCTAACGAGACCACCCACCCTGGGCCGCAGCCAACCCACCAACCTGCTGCAAGTACTGGATGGCTTGGTCGTGGTTCCTCCTCAGCTGCTCGATCTGAGCAATTTCCTCATATAGACTAATCAGATCTGACGTCCTATCACCCTTGGCAGCAATAACATTGCCAATTGCCTTTTCAAAGTATGCCAGAGCTAGGTTCAGCCTGTGGATGGCCAAGGACGCTCTACAAGAAAAGGACGAAGGCAGAAAGTCACAGGGGCCTCTTACTTTGCAGACACAAAAGGGATTGATTCCAAGAACTAAAGAATTTGGCCTTCATAGGCCAATAATCTGGGTGGTTGGCTCAAAATCCAGCCTTGCTGTAAATAAACTCCTATTATCCTGCAGTTTATCCACCAGACTTCAGTAACTGCCATTCATGAAACCCATTAATAAGTCATGCTATCATCTAATTTTATTAAAAAGCAAATGGAAAAAATGGCTTCCAGCAATTCACAAGATGGGATAATTTACCCATAAACAGAGTTTCTAAAATAAAAATTTTATTACCTCTGGTTTGCTCTGTTTCAGGCCGAAGAAAGTTTTTGCTTTGCTTAATTTATTTTGGTTTATTCTTCCTCAGTTAAAAATGAGAAAGGATAGAGAGAACAATGTAAATATCCCCCAAAAGGGAGTGGTTAAATAAATTATGGTACATCATATAATACTTCAGAAACATTAAAAATCGTGTTTTCTTTTTATACTAACAATATGAGAAAATCAAAATATATTAAGTGAAAAAAGCGAGATATAAAACTGCACTCAAAATATGAGATATATATACCTATATATCTCCAAAATGTTCACAGCAATTATGTCTGGGTGGTGGTATTACAGTTGACTTATTTTCTTCTTCATACTGTATTTTCAGATTTTCCATAACAAAATTGGGAATATAATTTTTTTAAGTGAGTATAAAACAGTATCTCATTCAGGTTTATCTTTCTAGAGATAGCAAGGCAAAATGAGAACATGGGTGATGTTAAAGCCAGTTCTGACAGTTATTAGCTTTATCAAATTCCAGAAATTTACATTTCCTTCCAAATAAAATATAGTTAAGCGTATTTACATTACAAGGTTGTTGTGAAGATTAAATATTATATGTAAAATCACTTAACATACAGTAGATACACAATCAATATTACTTTCCTCTAACCCCCATCTTTGTATTCCCAAATTGAATTAAAAATATATGTGTGACAGTCAGGCACAGTGGCTCATGCCTGTAATCTCAGGCATGAGATTACACTTTGGGAGGCCAAGGCAGGAGAATTGCTTGAGACCAGGAGTTTGAAACCAGCCTACGCAACATAGCAAGACCTTGTCTCTACAAAAAACAAAACAAAAAAACAAAAATATATGTGTGAGCTGGGCACAGTGGCATGTGCCTATAGTCCCAACTACTCAAGAGGCTAAGGCAGGAGAATTCCTTAAGCCCAGGAGTACAAAGCCAGCCTGGACAACATAGCAAGATCCTGTCTCTAAAAAAGTCTTTAAAAATTAAAAAATACATATTTGTGTGTTTAAAATTATTTTATATGAGGAATTTTAGCAACAGTCACAATTTTTTTAAGCTGGATGGCTTATCCTTACCCTGAAGAGTAACCAAAAGAACACTGATATGTTACCTGACAATTCTTTATAAAAATAATTTTTTGATCAATAAGACCACTATTTCCCTAGCCCATAAGAACACAAATTATAGAATTATAATGGCTCTTATCAAGAGCTTATAGGGACATATTAGCAAGATGTCTGGCCTGAACAATCCTGCCTTAGTTTCTCTACCCTTAAAATGAAAAAAAGGTATTTGCCTTTACTAGATATTTAGTCAGTATCAACTCACTGTGAGATAGAAGGTGAGCTATGGATTCAGATGCCTCAGTTACAATTCTAGCTCTTCTATTAGTTCTATCACCTTGAGTTAATCTTTCTGTGTCTTAATTTTCTTATCTATAAAATTAAAGTAATAAAACTACTACCCTCATAAGCTGTATTGAGGCTTGAGTTAAATAAATTATGTAAAGCATTTAGAACGGTGTCTAGCATGTAGTTATACTCAGTAGGCACACCAATACTTAGAACAGTGCATGTACAAAATAAGTACTGAATAAATATTGTGGAATGAAGGAATTAAGTGAGCATATCAGAATTTTTCTGAAAAAGGAATAAGGCCATCTTTCACATAAGGCAGTAAAACTTCAGCCACTGCTCCATGTGACAGCAGTAGACATTCTAATTTACGGCCCGATGGACTTAAGTCAATAGTTTGACTTAGCTCTGGACATTCCAACATCTCCCTACTATTTCCCATTTGACTTCTAGATTCATGGTTGTTTAGAGGAGGCAGACAAAATGCATATATTAATATTTCATTTACTTACCATTCAGTCATATGCCCTACTGTGCCAATGCTTACAGTTTTGGAAACAGATTGCTTTCAAGGATGTGAAGATTTTTTTAAAAACCTAGGGAACAGTAAACTTTATTTTTTTCTTCTGACAATCTGATAGGCCCCCACTCATTTCTAAATATTCTGATTCTCACAGGATCCCTAATTCAACTGCAAAACAGTTAAGTCTAGTTCTGGCTTGAACAAATTCCACAAACTTTGTTTCCATAGGGAGCACAACTTTCCTTTAAAATGCACATGGTGTGCATAGCTTTCATAGCCTCTAATTGTCTTCATTAAGTGTTCCTTCTTCATCTGTTAAGATGTCACATGTAATGACAAAAGTAGGTGGCAATTCAGAAAAAACGTTGTAATCATAGAATAAGCATGAGAGGCACTGTATAAGGAACAGCTAAGAGTCCATGAGTTCAGATCATGAATCCAACACTTACAAGCTGTGTCATCTTGGACTCTTTGTTTAACCTCAGCTTCAGTCTCCTTGGTCTCTCTCTAATGAAATAATAATCATATCAACTACCTCAATTGTTGTTGTGGAGATTAAATGGGGTAGTGCACAAAGGGCTTGGAACACAGTGTGTGCATTTGGTAATTAAGAGCCTCCATTATTGTTTCAGTTTCTGGGTTTGTTGCTCTAAACATTTTTATCCCTTATATAGAGAGTACAGAACAATCATGTAACTCCAAGCCTCATTCATAAAAGCCTCAGCTTCCCCAAGCCCAGATCTTACCTGCCCAAAGCAATTGTTAGTTCTTTCTCTGAGACTTGCAATCCACAAACGCCTCCCTTATGTAATTCTTTCAGTTCCTTCATGTTTCTCTCTGCCTTCTGCAGGTTGTAATGGGCCTCTCTGCCAGTGAAACAGTCAAGGAAAATGCCAGGCACACAAACTAACTGCCACTGCACAGGGACAGCAGTTGATAAGCAAACAAAAGGACCCCGTGGGAAAACAAAGCAATATTTGAAAATGGGTATGTAATTATGTTCTCTATTTTCCATGTGTGTATGTTGTCGAGAAGGAAGAAGTCCTCAGAAAAGGAACAGGGCCTTGAGTTTCCAATGGTGGTGGGCTGGAGTGGGTGCTGTTTGCAGGAGTGAACGGGAACTGTAAATTATACTAGATTTCCTTCAGAGGCATCTACCGTGTGACCATAGTTATTCACTTTCCCCAAGTTGGTTCACATGAATCGTAAAATAAAGGAACTAATTATGCTGAAAGGGACTTTCTGGGTCATTCAGAAAGTCCAAGCAAAGCAAGTTTTTGGCCAGAGGCAAACAGCAGAAAAGAAAATCCCCTTAATTCCCAAACATCCTTCTATTTCCCACATTTTCAACAGCCCCCTGCTAACGGTATAACAGAGAAAGGCCACACAGCAGATTTTGCAAGTTGAGCATCAGGACCAAAAAAGTAGAAGAGGGCATGTGTAGAGAGGAGACTGAGGACAGGTGGGCTCAAAGAGTGCTCAGGATTATTCATGAACATGAAATGCCCTTAGCATCTTCCCAGTGGGGATGGTACCAAAAGGCTGTCAAAATCACAAACTTTTTGAGGAGGGGAACAAATAATAGTTCCCCTCTGAGAATTTGGAGAACTACTCCTTTTGTCTATTTTGCTTGGCCTCCGGCCTCACTGGCAGTATTCAACAGCATTTCCAAAAATTAAAATGATCAAGAGTCATTAAATCTGTGGGTTTTGGCTGCACATCGCAATCACTTGGGGGCTTTTAAATCAAAAGGGGTGGGCCCCAGACAGAAGTAATTCTTCAAAGCTCCCCAGGGAATTATAATGTGCAGCCTACTTTGCCAAACGGTGCTTTAAATGACCACCCATTTTCCCCATTCCTACACTGCTGCAGCCACCACCACCCACATCCTCATTGCTCATACTGATTATCTTGGGTACTCAATGAAGAGCAGGACAGACTCAGAAAACCTTCAACTGGCCAGGGGAGGTGTCACTAGTCAGCTTCCTCCCATGGCTCAACTCAGAGTTTATCTCGACAGACAGGAGGAAAATACATATCTTTCTCAAAGGAGATGAGAGGCTAGTGGAAGGCCTCGACATTGAAAAAGAGCTACAAGGCCTTGGTTCCATCTCTCACCTTCCTGTATCAGATGACCCATTGTGCATGTGTGGCATGTGGCCCCGATCACCAAACCCAGCTGGGAAGGGAAGGATATTGGTTCTGCAGGAGCCAGGCCACCCCCAGAGTGTAGTAGAGCACGACCAGAGCTTCCAGGATTTCCTTTTTCTCCTTGTCTGAGGTCGTGTTTGCCTTCCAGGTCAACAGTGTGCTCTTGGCAGACTCAGCATGTTTCTTAGCCTGAACTGGGAGGCCTGGGGAAGTCAGAGGGCGGGTGGCAAGAAGAAAGACATTAAAATGGCACACTTCAGTCAAAGACATTCCTGGGAGGGGATAAGGTAGGCAGTGCAGTTGTCATATGGTCTACAGTATAATATTTGTTCCTAACTCTGGCTATGAATCAGAATAATTTGAAATGCTTATAAAGAATACATTAATATATTCCTGGGTCCCACCCCAGACCTACTGAGTTACAATCTCTAGAGGAGTGGGGTCTAGGAACCTCTAATTTTAACTAGCTCCACAAGTAGTTCTTATGCAGTCCTCCTGGCTATGGACCTCAGTTTGGAAACCACTGATACAGACTGAAGTGGATGCTGAATATCCCATTCCCAATTCTACTGCTAATGCCATGTGACCTTTTCAACCCATAAAGCTTCTCTGGCCTCCAAATGTCAAATGACAGTAATTAAAGAAGCTGCCCCTTACCAAACACATGGAGAAAGTCCAGGAACAGACTAGGTTATGTGATAGAGTGTTGTGCTTTGAGCTTTCTAGAAAGGCATTCTATAAATGCAAGGGCTCATGAATGCAATTACTTACATCTGGGAATTTTTTTCAATCCATGATGAAGTTAGTGATACTAATTGGTCACACACACACACATAGAAAGAATCTAATTGCTAAATGCAGTGAGGCCCCTAAGAAGACAAAAGCAATGCCAAACCCCAACTAGACAGATATGTGGGAGTTTTCCCCTTATTTTGTTTTTTAAAGATTTTTTTAATATAAGCCCTCATGTTCAGAGCTGACTTTCCACAGTTCACAGTGAGGAAGCTGCTCTCCTATATACAAAACCCTGACCCAGAAGATGGTCTAATGGTTTGGCACCAGGTTCTCCTCAAATGTACACTGTGTCACAGGTGGGGGACAGCCCCCTTTCCAGCCACACCCTGTTTCTTTCCCCTCTTGTTTTCTAACTAAAAGCTAGTGTTCCTGGTCAAGGAACTTACTCAAGCACTTACTCAAGTTGCTCTTTGTCCAGTTAACAGAGGTAAACTTGGGGACACTCAGTTTACAGAACTACTTCCTCATCTTCCAGCCTAACTCATGTCTTTTCCTTTTCCTAATGGAAAAGGAGATAACCCAAGAAAAAGAGAAAGGCCAGCAGAGAGTATACTATCCTAGTTCTCCTTCACCCTACTGAAAAAGACAATGGCCGGTGTTCTCTCTGCAGGCATCTAGGGGATGCTAAACACATTCACCTCCTCTAAGTAGGCCACTGTACCCCTAATCCTCACTTCACACTCCCAGCCCTGGTTCTACTCAGATTGCCCTGCCTTTGGCCCTTGGAGCCCAGTTTCACTGCATGGGTGCCACATAGTGCATAGTGGCAATAGCACTAACTTAAAAGGACTTGCCTTTGATGTGTGCAGCCCTCGTGCGTTCTAAATGTGCCCGACCTCCTTAGAGAGTTACAATCCATGATGAAGTTGGTGATGCTAATTGGTCACACACCAAAGGAAAGGAAAAAATGCCATCTCTGGGAGAGCACTAAAGTGATCCAGATTCCTTTTCCCTTTTGCAGCCATCACCGAAGTGGCGGCAGCCAAAATGAAGTTCAATCCTTTGTGACTTCTGACCAAAGTAAAAACTATAAAAGGCACTTCAAACGAACCTTCCTAAATTTGCAGAAGATTCTGTCCAACCCTCTTTCCAAAGAGCTGAGATGTAAGTACAATGTTTAATCTATGCCCACATAAAAGGATGATGTTCAGGTTGTGTGAGGACACAATAAAGGTCAGCAAACTGGCAAAGTAGTCCAAGTTCACTGAAAGAAACACGTCGTCATCTCTACTGAGTGGGTTCTGTGGGAAAAGGCTAATGGCACAACCATCCTTGTGAGCATTCACCCCAGCAAGGCTAAAACTGGACAGAGACTGAAAAAACATCTTGAATGGAAAGCCAAAGCTCCCAAAGTTGGAAAGGAAAATGGCAAATATAACAGAGAAACAATTGAGAAGATGCAGGAATAAAGTAATCTTACATACAACTTTCATTAACTGCTAAAATGAAAAATTAAAAGCAATCCAGAGCCAAGAAGTCCTGTAGAACACTCAGAGATCTCTCTTCTAGAGGTCTCAAGGAGAAACGTGGACTCTGGTTAAAGAGAGAGCTATGTCCTAAGTTAAAAGTGGCTCTCAAATTGCACTGTACATCATAAGCACCCTGTTAAAATGCAGATTCCTGAGTCCCGCTTCCAGTTGCTACCATTCACAAGTTCTGGGGTAAGAACAAAGAACTCACATTTACCACAAGCAACAGGTCTATCCTAGATGATATTAATGCAGGTTGTCTGAGGACCACACTTGAAGAAACACCGAGTTAGTAAAATCTTGATAGAGGAAGTGGGATTCATCTTGTTTTTGAAGAGTGGGTAGGACTTTGGCTGATAAAGGAGGGGCTTCCACTTGGAGTAAATAGCCTGAGGCCATAAAGACAAAATAGTGTGTGCCTGTGTGTGCAAGGATGAGCTGGGGTGCACAGGGGTTAGGGAAGATACTAAGAAGAGCGGTCTGACTGAAGGGAAACTTGGAATTGAAAGATGTATAAGGCATGCATCAGATATGTAAAACGAAGTCTTGGTTGTTGTCTTAGTCTGTTTGTGTTGCTATAATAGAATACCTGAGACTGGGTAATTTGTAGAGAACAGAAATTTCTCACAGTTCCAGAGGCTGAAAGTCCAAGATCAAGGCGCCAGCCACCTGGTGAGGGAATCTCTTGCCATGTACCTACATGATGGAAGGTGAAAGAGAAAAAAATGGGGCACTGCATAAAGTTTCTTTTATAAGGATCTGATCCCACTCATGAGGGAAGTGCCCTTGTGGCCTAATCGCCTCTGAAAGGCCCCACCTCTTAATACTATCACTCTGACAACACCTGCATTTTAGAGAAGACACATTCAAACCATAGCAGATGCCAAGATGAGGAGGTTGGATTTGATTTGTTAGATAATTGGGAGTCTTTATACATCTTAAGGAAGGCAGTATCAATTAGTAAGCTCACAAAATACCTGAGACATTAGAAGCTGAGATTGCTACTTTAGAACAAGAACATAAAGTAGGAAACTGAGAGAATCTTTTGATCAAATAGGTTGTTTTCCACAACCAGGTGGGCCCTTGGGAGTATGTGATTAAGGAGTGCAAAAACCAAATTCATATGGCTGCCTGGGTCCTTAGGAGGAACAAAGGTGACACTAACTGGAGGAGCTACTGAAAACCACCCCAAATCAGCACAGTACTCCTTCTGGGCTCATGAATGGCAAATAAAACAACCACCACTTGAGTAAGTTGCTCTGAGGCAGTCCCTGAGGCTTTGCAAGCTTGCCCCCTACCTGCCAAAGTGTCCCATGCTGGTTGTGAAATCCCCAGGAGGAATACTTTTCCTCTAAGCTCAGCAGCTAATTAATTATACAGTTCCACAGGACCATGCCCCACTGTGGTCCTTCTGATGATAAAGCTGAGCTGGTGACCAACGTGGCTTAAGCAAACTGAACTAGGAGCTTGATTTAAAACAGTTTATTATCCTTTAAGCCCTTAAAGGGAAAAATCATTCCTTTCTTCCTCCCAGAATCCACTCTGGTCTCCAAAGTGGAGTACATGTACCCTTATGGGTATGCAAGATGCCATAGGTATAGGGGGAAAATTTTTAACTTCTCTATTCCTATCCCTTTTTACTGTTTTGTGAATATTTATAATACTACATATTAATGCTACTGTACACAACTTATAAATTCACATATATGAAGTAATTGAGTGTTTGCTCAAATTTTTTTTAGTGATAAGAGAACTAACTCTCAAGAGTTTGAAGACCATTTCTCTGGATAAATATTTTCCAACCTTTTCAAGAATGAAAGAGCTCTTTTTACATTAAAAAAAAATCATATGGCTTCCTGCACTTTGTGATAATAATTATTTTTATAGTATATACTACTTGAGAAAATTTATGATGACAAAAATTACTATGAATTCGGCATCAGTAACACTTTGAAATGAATTTGCATTTTATTAATTGCAAGAACACCCTCTTTTATGTAAAAAATAATACTGTGTCTATAAGACTTATTGTTGTATTTATCTAAGAAGGATGCTCACAGAATTATGATCTTTTTCCCTAACTCCAAGCCCCACATCTTCACTCCCAATGTCTGCTCTTAAACCAAGTCATTTTCCTTTACCTGTCCTCCCAAGCCAAGGACATGACTGTTCTCCCTGCACTGACAGTGCAGCAGTTATAGAGGTAAAAATCAGGTGACAGCCAGGCCTGCTTCTGGAGCTTGAGATTCAGGAATACAAGGGAGTATTGATGAATGAGAAAAATGAGTCCAAAAATTATCCACTAAACATATCAATCATTTTGCCTTAGTTTGGTTTGGGATTCTATCACTGATGTCTGTTACACTGACTCAGGCCAGAGATAATTGGTTGGAGCTACCCAGTCTTTGGAGGTTACCATTACCAGAAAGCACTCACCTTTGATCATCATCTATGTCTAAGCAGTGTGGCACAGTGATTAAGAAAGCAGAGTCTATAGCAAGACTTTCCAGGTACAAATTCTGGCTTAGCCACTTACTACTACCTGTGTGGCCTTGAACAAGTTATTTAAGCTATATGTGCCTCAGTTTATTCACCTATATAATGGTAATGATAATACCTTCTATTCTATGGTTGTTGCAAGAATTTAATATAAAAAAGGATCAAATAGTGCCTGATTGAAATGAGTTTGAAGATATATTAGCCATTATAATTATTATTACCAGGATCCCTTTCTATTATTGAGTAGTTTATATTTGTCCATCCTTTGGACATTTTTCACAGTGGTGCTTCAGAATCTTTGTTAAAAGGCTGCATTCTCAAATGCAAATGCACTTCAGGTAGGTATTAGGCTTCTATGGGTCAGATTAACTGGTTTTTATCATTCTCTGTTGTTTCTGTACCAGTTTGTTTTCTTTTTTAAACCAACTAGACAGAGAAGACAGGGTTCATGACTTATGCTTCTTTTTCTGGATTTTGCAACACTCATAATAGAGCCCCAAATACCTGGAAGGTTTCCAGTAATAACACACTGACTAACTTATTGTTTTGTTTAATAATAAGCAGAGTTTCCAGAAGCTGCTTGTCCATGTTACTGTATTCTCCTTCCTGAACACTTGAAAACCATTCACCTTAGGTGCCAAACCTCGCTGGTGTCTCCGCCTGCCCCTTCTCAGCTGCTGTTTCCCAGGCTCCTCAGGATCACCACCAGGGCAGTCGGTTATGGAGTTCACTTCTAGCATTCCTTCCTCTATTCCACCAACCAACAGCCTTCTACAAACTCTGCTCTGCAAAGTCCTCACATTCTCTCACGAACCCCATTTCCATCATTATTTCACTTTTTTTTTTTTTTTGAGACAGAGTCTCATTCTGTCACCCAGGCTAGAGTGCCGTGGTGTCAGCCTAGCTCACAGCAACCTCAAACTCCTGGGCTCAGGCAATCCTCCTGCCTCAGCCTCCCGAGTAGCTGGGACTATAGGCATGTGCCACCATGCCCGGCTAATTTTTTCTATATATATTTTCAGTTGGCCAATTAATTTCGAGCGGGGTCTCGCTCTTGCTCAGGCTGGTTTCGAACTCCTGACCTTGAAAGATCCGCCTGCCTCGGCCTCCCAGAGTGCTAGAATTACAGGCGTGAGCCACCGCGCCCGGCCTATTTCACTTTTTAAAACCTTCAAACCCTCTCTTCTAATTGGCTCCTTTCTCTCCACCTAGAATCTTGCTGCATCTCCTTCTCTTGTAAAATCATCTTCCCTTGACTTTCCCGCCTTCTCTAGCTACCCTTCCATTCTCCTTCATTCCTTTCAATATGTAGTATGTAGAATACACAGTCTAGTCCCTGTTCCTTCCCCTTATCCCTAGGATCTGGCTTCTGCTCCAGCCACTGTGGGAAAACTGTTCTCCTGAGGTCCCTTCAAAGACCTGCCAATAAATAAATCCAATCATTTCTCAGTCTCTGCATCACTGCGGCACCAGACACCCTTACCTGTTTGGCTCTCAAGGCTCTGCACCAACTTGGTTTTCCTTTATAAACCTTCTTTAATTGATTCTTTGCTAACTCTTTACCAGGGTCCTTTGTCCCCTTCCATTCATGTGTCCATTTTTCAGTTCTTCAGGTTCTTCCTTTTCTTTTCTCCTTCCCTCTCTTTCCCTCATGAGAAAGAAAAGTGCTCAGGTCTTTCCATCTCAGAAGTTTTATCAACTCCTGTTGTTTCAACGTTGGCCCCCATGGTTATAATTTACCATTTCCCTTCTCTTGTTTGGGTCTCAAATATTCCTCAGTGGTTATTATTTTCCTTTTCTCCTCCCAAATTCTGGTCCCAAATGTCCAGCACAAGTGAAAATGTACTACAGGTTGAGTATCCTTTATCTCAAATGCTTGGGACTGGAAGTGTTTTGGGTTTGGGATTTTCTTTTTTTAATTTTGGAATATTTGCAGATAACCAATTGAGCATCCCTAATCCAAATATCTGAAATCCAAAATGCTCCAATGAATATTTCCTTTAAGCATCGTGCCAGCACTGAAAAAGTTTCAAATTTTTCACCATTTTGGATATCAGATTTTCAGATTAGGGGTTCTCAGATAAGTGGATTTCTTTTGCAATTCAAAATCAATATATCAAAAACTAGACCCAGCACTTTTCTCCCAGTCTACTTCCTTTCATTACCTACTTATCTCTGAAAACGGCACCTTCAGGGACCTGAAACTTCATGGTCATCTTTGGGCCTCACTTTTCCTCAACCCCAAATTGAACACCATGTCCTGCCAATTCTTCCTTCGTGGCCTCTCTTTTAATCATCATTTTTGAATAGGATACATTTCTATGGTTGAAAAATTAAAATTATAGAAAGGTAACACCCCAAGTATCCTCGAAGTAACTTTTATATTTCATTCTTGTGTACCCTTCAGTGTTTCTTTATGTAAATATGAGCATACATTTTCATTTCTCTGCCCTTCTTTCTTATACAAAAAGAGGCATATTATAAACCCTATACTGCATGGTGCATTCTTTTTTCCCCCGAAGATCTTCCTCTAGTAGTATACAGAGTTTCCTCATGCTCTTTTTTAAAGCTGCATATTTCCCACTGTGTGTATGTACTAGTTCCCTATGGATGGATACTTGGTTGTTTCCAATCTTTTACTCATAAAGAATGCTGCAAAGAATAATATTATCCATATGTTGTAAGTGTGTATTTAGGAAAGATTCCCAGAGTGGGATTTCTGGTTTAACAATAAATGTATGTGTCCTTCATAGACTCTTGGATCCTCATCTTCTCACCCATCCCCTCTGTCACTAGCCTAGTTTTGGACCTAGATGACTGGGATAGCTTCCATTCCATCATTGCTAGACTAACCTTGCCAAAAGTACACTTAAATACTTTCATCATCCTGCTGGAAAATCTTCATAGTACTCCTTCCCTACCAAATAAATTACAAATTTCTTAGCCTGTATTGAAAACCACACCATGGCCTGCCCAGTGCACCCTCCTTTCGAAGTTCATCTTAGCAGTGCTAACCAGAGAGGGCTGCTTACTGCTGCTGTCTCAACAGACATCGTACTTTCCTTCCCCGTGCCTTTGCCCATGCCATTCTTCTTATCAGAAATACCCACCCCTTCTTCTGGTTGGTCAGTACTTCTGCCTCCCCAAACCCAACTCAGTTTTTACAGTCCTTCTTGAATGCCACCTCCCCCGTGAATCTATCACTTAACATCGCAGCCAGAAATGATTTCACTCAACCTTCTTAAAGCCGGTGATTTCAATCGATCACATGGCATTTACCGTATAGTGCCTTCTATCATAGCTATGGCTCTAGGTAGCTCACCTTCCACACCAAGATCTTTGAGGGCTTCCGTACATTATATTTCCCAAAGTGCTCTTCATATATTTCACATATACAAGTTTCTCACTAACTACTCACTGAAGACTGTTTATTGAGAGAAATCAGGCTTTTGGCTTGACCCTCATATCCCAGTGCTGGAAAAGGCTCAGAGGGAAATGAGGAAAGCAGGTCTGCTGGCTATAAAACATGCACATGTGCAGCGAGGCATGAGCACACATGGACACACACATCCTGCCTACACAGAGGCTCACGTATTCTGTCCATTTTAAAGCAGTTACAGGATTAACGACAACAAAACTAAGTGGAGCTCAGCAAGCACTTCATCTCTCTCAAAGGTCGGCAATTTTCAAAGCCTTACTTGTTTTATTCCATGGACCAGACATTAAAAAAAAAGCTTAAGTGAAGAAACTGGGTAGGACTGCACTGAAATAAGAGGCACTGGGCTATTCTCAAGTAAAGGTCACAATCATAATCTATTCTAGGAAACTCTAGGCTGGTTGTCACAAAGTCTGGGTTCAAGTCTAGGTGCTGTTTTACCATGTGGGCACTTTGTTTAACCAGGAAGTTATTTTCCCATCTAGAAAGAGCAAACAAAAAACTCCTTCATAGGAAAACCTTTTCCCCTCCGACCTATTATCCTAAACATAGTTCTCTATTAATGCAGCAAGAAAAACTGTGAATTAGGTAGAAAAGGATGTTATCACCATCTTTTGTGATATGACCTGCTTACTTATATTGACACTACTTGGAATCTAATTGGAAAAATAAAACTCAGAGTCAGTTTGTGGCTGATCATGGAAAAAGCTGATTTCAGAAAATGCAGGCCATCCTCCTTCCATAGACCTGCGATGGTAATCTTCTATGCAGGCCAGAGAAGGCAGCTCTAGCCTTGCCCTAGGTTCAGACAAATCTTCTCAAACATCTTCCTCTCCAGTTTAAGCTGTCATCACCTCAAGTCTGAATTCCAGTAAGCCTCTTAGCTAGTCTTCCTGAATCTGGGTTTTCCCAGGGCTCAAGGAATGTACTTGTCCATACAAAACCAAGTATCAATGACCTACCAATTGCCAAATCCATGAGTCTCTCTTCAGCCTTTACCTTATTTGACTTCTCTTTATCATCTGAAACAATTACAACCACACTGCTCTTCTATTTGAAACCCTCTCTCCTTCCTTGGCTTCTGTGACATAGCCCCTCCTGATTCTTCTATTTTCTTTGCTGGCCCCTCTTCCATGACCCAACCCTAATGTTCTTGTTTTCCACTCTTCTGCCCTCTGTCACCTTCTCTTCTCTTTCTACCACTTTTTCTGTTCAAGCTCATTCACTCCTATGGCCTCAACTTGCTCATATGGGCTTTTCTCTCCCAAACTGTCATCTTTCCTGAGCTCTAGACCCACCTTTTCAGTTGCCTACTGAACATTTCAACATAGATGTGACCCAGCCTGTCAGAAGCCAAACCCAGTAGCTTCCTCCCCCTTCCTCCATCAACTTGGTTTTCCTGTTTAATTCTCTTAGCAAATTGTCCAGGCCATGCCTGCTTCAACTTCAGCGCTTCCCTGTCCTTCCCACTCTATATTGAATTGGCCACTAAACGTCACCAATTGTACATTTTAAGTTATCTCTTCTGCATTCCAGCTGCCATAGCCAAGGCCTTCATCAACTTTCACTTGGGCAGGATGATGGCCTAACTGGTCTTCACCTCTACTTTCTCTACCAGTCCAATCCATCCTCCAGAGTTCCTCATTTTACAACACAAGCTTGATTACTACCTCACTTCAAATTTTTTAAGAACTCCCAAACTCCTTGGTATCTGGGCCTTTTCAGTCCCATTTCTAAGCATGACTTGTCTGTCCTAAGTTGTCTTCTGTTCTACCCTAACCCCTTGGATCTAGAGAGAACCTACAATGTTCTCTATGAGGAATTTCATATAGAATACCCTCCTGTCACCTTCCATGCCTTAGATCAACACATAAAAAGGACCAACTCTGTACTTTTTACCACTCCCCTCAAAATCTACCTGGTAAACCTATACTCATCCTTCAAAGACAGGACAAATATTACCTTCTTTCAGCAGCCTTCCCTGACCTTCCACAGTGGCAGAATCACTGAACTGCCTCATCTATGTTCCCTACAACTTTATTGCTACCATGAATACGGTGCCTATCATAAGATCCCAGCATGTGCCCAGAGCACAGGGACCACTACTGTTCATTTACATATCCCTAGCACCTAGCACAGCGCCACCAGGCTTACAGCAAGAGCTCTATGAGTGTTGAAGTAGCAAATCCCTAAATTTGACTCCTATGATGAAGGCAGTAAGTTTTTGAGGAAAGTAGTCTCATTGGAATAGAGAAATTCCAAGTAAGGAAGAATGGAAGCCATTAGGGTCAGATCCTTCCCAGTGGCTCTCAAATCTCACAGATGTGGCTGCCTGCTCAGCCAGTAACTGAGGACTCCCTCCTCTCCTTCCATGGCAGCCTTCTTTAAGAACACAACAGATGTGTTCTTAAGGCCTAAAAGGACTTCACTGTGACTCACAGCGTAACTGTCCTGATGCTGTGATCTTGTGATCATCATGATCTTGCCACATCAATGAATGATTGTAAAGTTACACTAAAAACAAGTGAGGCTGGTCTGAAGGTAGTAAGTTATCTCAATTGACTATTCAGTCAGTTATAGAACAAACTCCTTATTCTACACTCTCTCCCCTTTTCACTACTACACTTGACTGGTCTTAAAAAAAATGAGTGTTAAGGGGCCTATGGAACCCTAAGGAGGAGAACATTTTTTGAAATTAATAACTGAGAAATGAGTTTGATTTTAACTTTTCCAACAGTTCTGATTTATTATATCTGGCCTCATATGGCCCAGGTATATTGTGCCCTTACCCTGTAGCCTTCAAATCACTTAAGCCATAAAGCTCTTAATTTATACTGTAAATTAGGCCTCACTTGAGATTGAGGTCCTCTAGGCCAGCGGCTCAGTTCTAATAAGGAGTAATGTGCTGATCAATATTGTGTACAAAGAATTGTGCTAGATAAAATTAGACCTAGTCCCTGCCCTTAGGGAGCTTCTATTTCAGAGGTAGTAGCATTTAAATAAAGCCTATATGAGTAGGGTGCAATGAGTTCCACAGAAGTGTATATAGTCCACACAGGGGGACATGGCTGGTCAAGGAACAGAGGGTCTAGAGTTGGCTATGCTCCTGGTTCCAGAAATGTGCTCTTGCTTCTCCATCTGTCAGCAAATATTTATTGAGCCTCTACTACAATTTTCTACCCTCATGGAATTTTCATTTGGGTTCCAGTTTTAGCAGATAGATTCCTATCTTATTCTCCTATGGTACCATCCAGAAACACCATTTCTCTAGGATGAGGGCCCTGCCTTCACTAAGCCAGACCTTCCAGGAACCTGAGTTCCATCCCTAGAATTCAAGTCCTGTAACTGGGTCTGCCTCCCTAATGCTGACTGAATATCTCTTCCAGTTCTTCTATTGACCTGTGGCTGGCATGCCTGAAATTGTCCTTTGTCCACTGTGCTTGTGTCCCCATCCATAAACTGAGGATAGTAATAGTATCTCTCTTCCAGGAATATTATGAGGACAAAATGAGACTAGCTTGGCACAGACTAAATACTTAATAACTATCATCACCATCATTATTATCTTTCTTACTGAGATCCCTGACACACTGTCTGCCTCATCCACAGACTCTCCCTTCTCCTGAGGAAGTGTGAACTAGGGATAGGAAGGGCCCTCCCAGTCATCCTCGCCCTCACTGAGGTTGTGTGGGCTCAGTTTAGCCTTCAGAGGCTGGCCACCAAGACCCAGGTGGGGAAACCAAGTACCTCTCAATGTCAGGTAGCCATAAGCTAGGCTGGCCAAAGCCTGTGCACATTTCCAGTGATCTTTCCCAAAAATAATCCGAGAAAGGATGACACATCGAATCAGCTCCTTGTTTGCTTGGGTATTCTGTAGAGAGCAAATAAGTCATTATGCTTTTTGGAAAGGAAGAAAATCTCCAGCCCATGAACTTATCACTGGAATGTAGAACTGCATTCACCTGTCATCTTTTTTCTCTTCTCTTTCCTTCCTATCCCCTGTTCAATCCATCGAGTCCAGTTGGATCTACCTTACTTCTAAATCCTAAGACCAAACTCTTTTCTTCATATCTGCTGAGAGTCCCTAGTGTAAGCTACCCTCGCCTAATCCCTAGCTGGCCACAGCAGCCCTTTCTAACTGTTTCCCCTCTGGTCCTGACAGCCTACTTTCCAGAGTGGCTTCCTTTAACCTTTTATCACAAAAAACTTTAGAGATATACAAAAGTAGCCAGCTTGAAGAATGACTCACTCAGCTGCATCAGTTATGTACTCATGGTCAATCTTGTTTCATATCTGTACTCCTCATCCATCTGTCCTTGCCTTTTATTATGCTGAAGAAATCAAAGGCATTCTATTGTTTCCTCTATAAACATTTCATAAGTATCTCTAAAAAATATGGACTTAGAAATAGAACCACAAAATCATTATTTCACTAAAATATTCAAAATTCCTTAGAATCAAATATCAAGTCTCATAAATCTAATTTTTTTTACAATTTGTTTTGCTGTCCACAAACTGAGATCGGTCTCTTGAGTCTCTTGTCATCTACAGGTTCCCTCTCCATCTCTAATTCTTTTTCTTGTTAATTATTTGTCAAAGAGGCTGGATAATTTGGTTTAGTATTTCCAACAGACATGAATTCTGTTGACTATATTCTCATGGCGTCGTTAAATGTGTCCTTCCACCCTCTGTTCTGCCTTTGTATTAGCAGTTGGATTTAGAAGTTTAGTTAATTTTAGCTTTCTTTTTTTAATGCACAGTGGTAGTGGTATGTTCTTCTGTTAGAAGACACCTACTATCTGGTTGTCTCTTTTTCTGATACTAGCACAATTACATGAATCAATTCATAAAGGATTATGAAATGCTGATACATGAATTCTATATTCCTTCTTCCTATGTTAGCGGAAATAATTCTATAAAAGAGAAATATCCCCTCATCTTCTCTTTGGCTACCCAGCAGTACAGTTCACATTAGAAAACCAGGATTCACGGTGTATGTCTGCCTTTTCTTTACCAGCTTTCAAAACTATGAGTCTGTTCACTAACATGCTCTAATGGTGACCAAATAGCTTGTTCATTATTATTTTCATAAACTTGTAGATTTTTAAACACATTTTATATGCCAGTGTAATCTTTTTAAGATATAAATCAGATCATAACTCTCCTATTCAAAACCCTCCAACAGCTTTCCACTTTTTATTCTTAATGAAATCCAAAGTCCTTATCGTGGCCTCCAAGGCACTGCAAACTCTGACCTAACCCTAATCACCTCCTGACTTCATTTTCTCCCACTCTCTCCTTCTCTCCCTCTGCCACAGCTGCACTTCCCACCTATTCCTGAACATGGCCAACTAACTCTGGGCTGTGCACCTGCTGTATCCTCTGTTTAGGACATTATTCCATGTAGTTCATGCACTCATTTTATTTTGACTTTGTTTACTTCAGACAGGCCTTTCTTGGTCACCTTATCTAAAATAGTCTCTCATTCTATCACTCATGATCTCATAACCTATTTTATTTTTTTCTTTATGGCATTTACTTCTATCTGATATTGTATTTGCTATTATTTTTTGTTTGTTGTCTATTATCTATCTCCCCAAATAGAAGGTAAGTCTCTCAAGAACAGAAGTTTATTCCTCACATTCACTGTTGCATGCCCAGTGCACACAGGAGGCATACACTTGATCCTTGCTGAATGAATCATCTCTCTCTTAGCAAGGATAAGGAAGAGGTAGGGCAAAGAGCCTCTCTGCTCCTAAAGAACTGATAGGTAAAACTCTCCAAGAAATCACAGAATTGCATGTTCAAGTCATATATTTCAGTGACTTTACAAACACAGTCAATTATTAGCTGCACCAGTTGATAAAGTCAGGTGTTTATTTATTTATGTCCTTGTAAAGTGAAAATAGCACTTCAAGAAATCAAAAGCCTGAAGTGTCAGCCCTGGTTCTAATGTTTATTAATTCTGTTGCTTTGGGGGAAGATGACCCTAATCCCAGCTTCCTTTTCTAAGATGTGGAAACCTATACCATCTACCTTATAGTTAGTGTAAGGAAAAAAAATTAGTCAGTATCAAAGTGATCCAAATTTGTTAAGTGCTATCTAAGTGCAGCCCATGTAAAGAGTGATGTAAAGGTACAGGAGTGCCCTAGGTGAGTCCAAGGACTACTCCCTCCTGACTCCTATCTCCTACCTAAGTTGATGCTTCACCTGCTCCCTGCTCAAATATACAGATGCAAGCAATGGTGGGAGGGCATTTCCCCTGATGCTCAAAAACATCCATTCATTCTGCATTTTAAGAGTTCAACATGGGCTGACCATAGTAAATACTAATTTCTATTTTGAGGAAGAAGCATAATACCATGAAAAATCAGTTGAATAGGAGTCCAAAGCTTTGAGTTCTGTCCTGGTCCTGGACATTCCATAATCATCCCCAAACTCCCTGCCCTGGAGATAGTGAGACAACCAACATGGGCTGTAGAGGTCACCCCAGCACTGCTGCTGCTGATGGTGGCATCTTCCTACCCTTCAGGGCTGTGAGGACTGGACTGGGTTAGATTTATTTTCTTTTTAACAGCTTTATTGAGGTATAATTGATATATAAAGAACTGTACATATTTAATGTGTACAATATGATGAGTTTAGGGGCTGAGTTAGATTTAATTTCTAAGATCTAAATATTTGTCATTATCCAAACTGGCAACAGAATTTTCAAGCCTTAAAAACTTACATTTGCACTCCACGGCAGATAGTATTTGTCTGTTTCTAGAAACGATCCTTCTAGCCTGGATTTGTGGGTCCAGATCAGGAAGATTGCCCTTTGCAAAGTTCTCTGGATAATTTATAGAGATAAATTTACAGATATCCATCCAGAGAGGCACCAGCTTCCATCATCTGCCTCTGAGGTGCCTCTCAGCCCTTTCTAAGCCAACTGCAGATCTTTTTTCATACATGTACTTTAAGATCCTTTTTTCCCCTTGACCAAGAATAGCAAGGAAGTCAGGGTACGAACCCCTCTGTTGATAAATCATGTTCTGGAGGCAGCCTGTTGCCTCTGTTCAAATAATGAAAGTTGATGTCATGCTGTCTCAGGTTCCCAGATTTTGAACACTCTTGCTTACCGACTTGCTCTGAAATCCTAGTTCCCAAGTCCTTGACTTGCACTAAGAAATGCATACTCAGACTCTTTAACCTCTGCTGCTACCTCCTGTTTCTGGCCCTTTGGTTTGTTTATGATTCCACTGTAACCACAGGCATCTTAGCCACATCCTTGCCAGGCCTAAGCCTAGACCTGCCTGCCTGGCTACCCTTGTTCTCGGCCCCTGCTTCACTATCCTGGCCCTCTTGTTAACCAAGAAGTATCAGGAGAAATTTTTTTTTCTAATTTTTAAAATTAAAGGTAATCAAATATCTATAGGAAGAACCAAACATGAATTCTTAGTTTAAAGCTAGGAGCACAAATACTCCAAGGAGGAACAGGCAGTGAGCTGTGTGTAGAACCGGAAGGTGGGCAGCTCGGCTTTGTCCGCCCACTTTCAAAGAAATAGAACATCTTCCTGTGCTTCAGTCTGTATTTAAAGCAAACCTTCTTTAATTATGAATGTATTTCTTAATGGAAACAAAAACCTAGTGTTTTGTTTGTTTTACCATTTTTTCCTTAATCAGTTGAGCGATTTTCTTCTGGGATTGAGCTAATTTGTCTTTGGGAAGAAGCATACAGTCTATGGCCTTCTCCTCATTCTTGGCTTTAGTTTCTTCTTCACTCTCTCCAGACCCACCAGAGGAATACAACTCATTTGTTTGTTGATGTGCTGGGATCTTGGTTTGCTGTGACCTGTGGATATAAGAGGAATATAGAGACAGGATATGACCTTTGTCTATCTAAAACAAGATAAAAGTGAAGGGCACAGCTCTCCCAACAGGGGAAAAGGAACCTGCTTTCTAAAATAAACTTGAAGGAATAAAGCTAGGTGATAAACTCATGTCACTCTCAAAGTACTAAGACAGCAATGTGGTGTTCAAATTAAGCAGATTTGGTAAACCATCCACCTGCATTAAAGTTACAGCTTTGCTGCCTACTAACCACATGAACCTAAGCAAGTTATTAATTTACTTCTCTGTAAAATGAGGAGTAAATATGAATATCTACCTGATGAGGTTATGGGATTGAGATAATACTCATAAGTCACTTAGCAATTAGTAAGTGTCTGGCATTTAGTAAGTGTTCCTTTAATGTTAGCTATTACTATCATCATTAGCTCCATGACATGGTTTCTTCATCTACAAAATGAGAGTGTTGAACTGGAAGATCTCAAAGAGCCTTCATGTTCTAAAATTCGGATTCAAACCAGGAAGTAAAATGGATATCGTAAAATGAGGGAAAGGAGACCAATATTTTGAGGCTAGACTTTGAATGTATTCTTTTACATATCTTAAAAGCTTCAACATGTATTGGCCAACTAACTAAAGTAGATGGGGGACCTACCAGGGAGAGGGAGAAAATCCCACACTGTGTCAAGTGCGGTTTCAGAGAGACATATCCTTTCTTTAGAGAGACAAAATTGTGTCTTCCAGGGGAAGAGAAATCTGAGACCTTCAGATAAGTTTGCAAAAGTAAACTAAACACTGAAACAGCCATTAAAATGTCAAAAATAAACATTGTTACATTAGAAATAAACGTTGTGAGAAAGAGCTGAATTGAAAATCTCTCTCTCTTCTACTCACAGTCTAGAAGATCTCTGACTTTAATGCTGAACATAATTGTGAATGAGTAATTGAAAGAGTGAAGATCAAAAGAGTTAATCTCATGCAACAAAAGAGATAACCATATTCTAACATCACCAATAAGATAAAAAATTATCCAGAAGAAATAGAATTCTGAGATCTTAAGAGCAGAAATAGATATTTTAATTGATTATAAATAAGTTTCCCAAAGGAATCATCTCTGTACACACAGTATCTTTTAAAAGTTCAGCCACTGCTTAGTTTTTAAAATAAAATTTTACTTTTCTTTTCCACTGATTACTTAAGTAGTGAATGTTCAGTGTTTAAAAAAAAAGAAAATTCAGAAAAGCATGAAAAGAAAATAAATGTCAGGTGTAATCTTTTACACCAGGTTTGAAAAATGGCATACTAACATCCATCCAGTCCTGTTCTAACTAACCTATCAAGGGGCATACAGGCAAACCAGGTCATGTAGATAGGAGAGCAACATTTCTTCAGGATCAGGTGCAGGAAGGATCGCCTTTTGCCCAAAGAAAGGATGCTTTCAGTAAACACACTAATTCAATGGAAGAGCCAGGGAAGGTTGGAGATGTGATGTGATCAGAAGACAGGTGATAAACTTGCCTCTTCTCTGCCTGATGAATTCCATACTCTTCCTTCAAAACACAACTCAGATGTCACCTCTGCTGGAAGTCTCTCACTGGGGAGCAAGAAAGACACCCTCTCCAAAGGACTTGCAAAAGTTTCTCCCAAACTGCTACTACAGTGTGAATCACATTATTGTCTGATTTTTTGTTTGTTTGTTTTGTTTCTGAGTCTTCTTTGCCTTTTGGCAAGTAAATTCCAGCAGGGCAGAGGCTGAGCCTCATTTGTTTCTGAAACCCTGATACTTGGTCCACAGTAAAAACAAATGATGGCTTGTAAAATGATGAACAAATGAATGAAAAAATAAATCTTTACAATGTTTGAAAAATACTGAGGAGAAAGGAAATCTGTGGCAAGAGACCATAACTTAAGAAAACTAACAGAAAGAAAATTTAGTCCCTCAACAGAAATTTTTGCTTATGCTGCCTATTTCACAGATGTAAAGCAGAAGTTAAATCTATTGGGGGTCACCAAAGAGACTGCTAATTATGGATATTAAAAATTATAATCCCCAAATATTTTAAATTAAGCCTTGAATGAAATTAAGCTAAGAACAAAGGAAGCAAGCTCCAATAGCAGGGACCTCAAAAGAATGAGAAACATTGAGGTCTTGACAAATGATTTGAGAATGTAAAGCCCAGAACTAGCTTTGAACATCATTGTAATAAAAGATGAGAAAGATGTCTAGAGAATACGGACCAGTTAGATACCTCAAAGGATAGTCAAAATAAAAAGAATAGGCAGGTTGAATGAAGAGTCTGTCTTGCTAGGCTTATAACTTATTCCAAATGTTGCAATCATAAATATGAATTCTGATTAGTAATATTCATTATGAATTATTTGATTATTTCCAAGATATTTTACTGTGAACTCTATACTTTTTGAACTCCAATTTTTATAGTTATATAACCCTTAACCTCAGGATATTTTATGAAGTAGTACAGAATTATGCTATCCAATATGGTAACCACTCGCCACATGTGGCTATCAAGCACGTGAAATGTGGCTAGTCTGAATTGAGATGTGCTGTAAATGTAAAATATACAGTGGATTTCAAAGAGTTAGCATAAAAAGATAATATAAAATATTTCATTAATAATTTTATATGATAATATTTGGATATATTGAGATAAATAAAATACAGTATTAAAATTAAATTCTTCTGCTTCATTTTGCTTTTTAATATGGCTACCAGAATATTTAAAATTACATAAGTGGCTCACACTGTATTTCTATTTGAGGTCACTGGTCTAGAGCAGTGGTTCTCAGTCCTGGCAATGGAGACATTTTTGCTTGTCACAACTGGGGCAGTGCTATTGGCATCTGGTGGGTAAAGGCCATGGATGCTGCCAAACATCCTACAATACCTACAGC
Source organism: Lepilemur ruficaudatus (assembly GCA_963574885.1). Lineage (NCBI taxonomy): Eukaryota > Metazoa > Chordata > Mammalia > Primates > Lepilemuridae > Lepilemur > Lepilemur ruficaudatus. Next base: position 5,712 of record CAUYRT010065033.1, on the reverse strand, counting down.
GGCCATCCACAACAAAGACTTAGCCAACCCAAAATGTCAATAGTACAGAGGCTGAGAAACTCTGATATACAGAATGGTTAAAGAATGGATTCTGGAGTCAGAATGCCCAATTTGAATACCACTTACTAGCTGCATGACTTTGGGCAAATTGCCTAACCTCTCTTTGATTCACATTCACCTATAAAATATTGTAATTACAGTACTTCCCTTACAGGGTTTTTGAGGGAATTAAATCAGTTAATAGGTGTAATGTACTTAGAACCGTGTCTGGCAAATAATGTGCTCAATAAGTATAAGCTATTATGATGTAAGAAGTTTTATTTACTCATTGGATCTTTTTGTTTGTTTGTCTGTTTGTTTTTGGTAGAGACAAGGTCTTGCTATGTTGCCCAGACTGGTCTTAAACTCTTGGCCTTAAGTGATCTTCCTGCCTGGGCATCCCAAAGTGCTAGGATAACAGGTGTGAGCCACCCTGCCCAGAATAAACTTAATTTATTCATTAATTATAGTTAATTCTCTATGACTTTACCAATTTTGTTATAATTAATCTCTATTTTTAAAAACTTAAAAATTTTCTTAAATTAGGAAAAAAATTATCTTCCATCTTATATAGGTTGTACATACAACAGACATTATAGGCCAGGCGTGGTGACTCACGCCTGTGATCCTAGCACTCTGGGAGGCCGAGGCAGGAGAATCACTCAAGATCAAAAGTTTTAAACCAGCCTGAGCAAGAGCGAGACCCCGTTTCTACCAAAAATAGAAAGAAATTAATTGGCCAACTAAAAATATACAGAAAAAAAATTGGCACATGCCTGTAGTCCCAGCTACTCGGGAGGCTGAGGCAGGAAGATCACTTGAGCCCAGAAGTTTGAGGTTGCTGTGAGCTAGGCTGATGCCATGGCACTCTAGCCTGGGCAACAGAGTGAGAGTCTGTCTCAAAAAACAAACAAACAAAAAAAACCCAGACATTATAGGAGAATCATTATTAAAACACAGTACAGAAGCTCAGCCTTCTCTTCTGTATAATGTGAATGCAAAGCTTCTCACCCAGGTTTGCCTTAAGCAAGAGGGCCCAGTGTTTCAGGTCAGTAGGTGTAATGTCGGAGTTCTGTGGTACTTACAGATGGAAGCAGAAGTCCCAGTCGATGTCATTGCTAATAGTCGGGATATGAATGGGGCTGGCTTGCATCTTCTTCCTACCAAGAAGCACATGTGAGGTCAGCTTTGGGAGAAAAGGCTGAGTGTATTCTGTTTTCCCTCTCTTGGATGCTATTAACATTAAACTGAAACTGTTCAAATATATAACCCATCCTAAATCCACAAATGGACTATGCACACTCATGTGTGGAGATCCCTGGAAAGCAGAAATTAAAGACATTTGCCAAATTAAATGTCCAAGTTAAATTTCTTTTCCCTAATTTCTATTCCTTGTTACTTCTCCCTGGACTTACTTACCTCTCAAAACCAGCACATTTACATGTCCAGGATCATCAAAATTATGGTCACCTAATCAACTCAGATATAGTTTTTGCAGGTCTGAGGGAAAGATGGATCCAAACAAAGCAACTAGCTCTCAGTAATAAACGAAGTGCAGCAGTGTATTGGTTAATTTTCCTCCTTATCCCTGGGGCCATTTCACTATTTAGTAGGTGGTTCTAGTAAAGGAGCTAAAACTCATGTCTATTTTGGTTGCTGCCATCAGCTGATGGGGGAAATGGTTTGGGAGTCATAGAGAAAAATGTGATTTATAATTACAGTATTTGTGAAATTCAACTCTCAAGGCTATCCCTTGTCTCTTAAATCAAATCCAAATCGAATACAGTTATTTACTCAACATTAACACCCACCTACAGAATGTCACTCATTCCCACCAAGCCGGGAGTAGCTTCCTCTGACCCAATATCCAGACCATCTGCTAACCGAAAATCGGAAGGGAAGACTCACTGATTTCTCTTTCTAATCTCTACTTTCAAAACTATGGCCAGAGTGAGGGGTTCTGACCTCTCAAACCCCTGAACCCTGTTCCTATGAGATTCCATACAGCCCTGAACACCAAACTGTAGCCCCTCTCTCAAGTACAAGGCGCTTCCTCCTTTTCTGCGGTTGTTGCGTGGTAACTTGATAAACCCTGAGGCCGCAAGCCCAGCTCAGTGCGGAGCTTCCCGTGGCTACCTCCCTGCGGCCGTTCGCCCGCCGCCGAGGTTCGGGCCAGCTCCGCCAGCAACGGCTGCTGCGGGGCGGGCCCCGGGCGGCCTACCTGGCGAGGGCTCAGAAGCCACGCCCCGGAACTAGCCTTCCCGGCTTCCTCGCGCGGCGTCAGCGTCCTGGCCCCAGCAGACCTGGGTCCGGCACCACAACAGTGCCTCGCTGAAGCTACACGGCCTGCGAGGTCAAGCCCTTAGCGTCCGGGGCCCAGGTTCCGGCCCGAGAGACAATACGGTTGCCATGGGAGCGGAACGCCGCGGGCTAGCTGGGAGGACCTGTAGCCATGGCGACGCAGGGCACTTCCGGCCCGGGGAATTCCCGACCTGAGGGCCAGCGGTAGTTCCCACCTCACCCTCCGCTTTCTGGTCCCCACGGCCCTGACGCACGCGACCTCGGGCTCGTGCCCAAGCTTGGCTCTGCTGCGCTGAGTCATCCACTAATGTCGTATCTCAGAGGACCTTCCTTGTCGGAGATGAAGACTCAGGAAAGAAGATGAATCCCTTGGAAGGAAGGGAGTGCCGGGCTCCACGACCCTACCTGTTTAAAGCCGCCACGTATGCGGGCCGTATTCAGCGGCAGCCCAGGCCACCGCCCCCACCACCCCGCCACCCACACTTTCAGGCCAGCACCCAACACTCTCGCAGGTCCTCGGGAGTTACGGTTCTCTGAACCTCAGAGGAAAGGCACAGATATAGCTGTTGACGGTCAGCACCGTCTGTGTTTCCTCTCCCAGTAAGATTGGAGCTAGGCATGGTTAGGAAAGCGGATCGCAGGAAGTGGGTAGGGTAAGAAATGGACCACTTGATCTGTTAATGGTTAGCAGTTCAGAGAATATTTTCGAGGGAGGGGGGTACATTTGGCACATAGCCCTAAATTATACACCCATACATTCTTGTACTCCTTCATTGGCTGGAAATACTGTGATTAGAACTAAAAACAAAATCCTAAACTCACCAACTTCCAAACAGACCCCCCTCTTAAACCAAGGGGATCCCAGAAAAACCTTAAAAACTGGGTTCCTGATCTTATGGGAGGTCAGACACACCTCTGGCCTCTTCCTTTTGTGATTTAGAGACAACTGACCAGCATTAATTAATGTTGAAATAGATCTCATAAGACTGATGAAACGGACTCTGTGGCAAGATACCAAATGAAAAACAAGACCTAAGGCCATGCCAAGCAAGAGTTAAGTCATTACCCTATGCTTAAAGAACAAACTATGTTCGTCTGTGGGAACTAAAAGATCTTTGAAGACTCTTAAAGTTCCAAACCTCTGTGATACTTTTCCTTCCATTGCCATCTTAACTCTTTGCTCCAAATGCAAACTTTGGTTGTAACATTATGTGTTTTTAGGTGTGTTCATTAACACCAGAATGGAATGCCACTAATCTGGGTGGATAGTGCTTTTACAACATTCATTCACATTCCCTCCCTTGATTTTGACGTAGAAGAAGCAAGTATTGCTATTGCAGAAATTGCATAGAGGAAGCATGTGTAGAGGACACTCCTAGATTCTTACAACCCTGAATCAAATATGATTATCTCCAAACTATTCCAACCCCAGGAACCGTGAAATTTAAGAAAAAGGAAATGCAAATAAACTTTCTCTTGGAACACATTGTATGGCCTCTCATGACAGGGTTAGATGCCTTATTTCTCCAATAGTATCCTATCCACCATCTCATCATGACTCACCACGCTGTATTGGTAAGTTTCTGTTCATTTGTAAGTTTCTCAGACTCTCCATACATCTATCCATACACACAGACAAAAATATCTATTGAATACCTACTGTGTGCCAGATAATGTTCTAAGCATTAGGGAAGCAAAGGTGAACAAATAGACTAAAGATTTTGCTCTCCTAGAATTTATATTCTACTAGGTGAAGAAAAACAGAACTTCTAGCAAACAATATGATGTCTCTGCAAGTTAGAAAAAGGCACATAGCTTAGGGAATAGGCAGCAATGCTTTGTGAATTCAGAAAAAGCCTCTTCCTCCAGCCAGACTCAGGTCCCTGAAGAGTACAGCTTTGAGAACAGAGGGTGGGCTGGATTTCAGGACTCACTCCAGGTGAGCCACCTTGTAAGGAAGTGATAAATGATATGTGGAGGAAAAAAGCCAGGTAAGGGATCTAGAAAGTGATATAGTCATGTGGGAAGGGGTGTGCTATTTTACATAGTATAGTTAAGGAGGGCCTTTCTGACAAGATGGAATTGAGCAGAGACCTCAAGGAAATGAGGGAGCAAATCATGCAGTTATCTAGAACATCCTAAAATGTTAACAGTAAATGCAAAGGTGCTAAGGCAGGAGCAACCTTAACAGGGTCAAGGAATAGCAAAAGGGCAATAAGAATGAGGAGAGAGAAGAGACAGGATCAATTAAAGTAGCAGGGCATCAGGTCATAAAGGGCCTTATAGCCAATCCATCCATCTAATTGTGACTACCTGCTAGGTGACAGGCCCTGTTTGATTAGCTATGAGCTCCTTGTGAGAACGAGCTGTTATCACCATTGAGCCTTCGGCATGAGTGCCTGGCACATCATCAATGTTCAATAACATTTAATAAATGATGAATCATCTTTGGGAACTTAGTGAGAATCTTAGTGAGAGATTCTAGCCTCCCTGTATCAGTTTCCTATTGTTGTAACAAGTTACCACAAATTTATTATTATATAATTCTGGAGGTCAGAAGTCTGAAATGGGTATCACTGGGTTAAAGATAATGTCTGCAAGGGTGGTTCCTTCTGAGATCTCTATGGGAAAATCTGTTTTCTTACCTTTTCCAGCTTCTAGAGCTGGCCTGCATTCCTTGATTTGTGACCTCTTTTTCCATCTTCAAGGGCCCCCTCTTGTTACATTGGGCCCACCTAGATAATCCAGAATAATCGTATTTTGAGGTCAGCTGATTGGCAACCTTATTTTTTTATCTGCAATCCTAATTCCTCAATTCTCTTGTCATGTAATCATCCACAGGTTAGAGTCACATCTACCATATTCACCAGGTCTGGGGAATAGGACATGGATGCCTTTGGGAGGACTTATTCTGCCCATCAGAGTGTGTTTAACATGACTTAAATGTGTGGTTTTAAAAACACCCATAGGAGCCCTTACTACCCATCTCTTCTCCTGGCTGTTAGATGCTTACATCATTTGACTGTGTCCTGCTTCTTTCTCTCCACTACACACACTCATTTTATAATCTGGTACATCCAGTCGTGGTTCTTGAATATGCTGGTTCTTCCCATTTTAGGGCCTTGTTTGTAATGAATATGCAGGAATATATCATTTCTTCCCTTCTACTCAACTCCACCTTTTTTTTTTTTTTTGAGACAGTCTCACTCTGTTGCCCGGGCTAGAGTGCCATGGCATCACCCTAGCTCACAGCAACTTCAAACTCCTGGGCTGAAGCGATCCTTCTGCCTCAGCCTCCCAAAAGTAGCTGGGACCACAGGCATGTGCCACCATGCCCGGCTAATTTTTTCTATATATATTTAGTTGGCCAAT